>ML093006.1:65772-79637 GCA_003697995.1 Taxidea taxus jeffersonii | reverse complement strand
ATTGTGGTCTGAAAATATGCAGGAAATGATCCCAATCTTTTGATACTGGTTGAGACCTGATTTATGACCAGGATGTGATCTATTCTGGAGAATGTTCCATGGGCACTAGAGAAGAATGTGTATTCTGTTGCTTTGGGATGGAATGTTCTGAATATATCTGTGATGTCCATCTGGTCCAGTGTGTCATTTAAGACCTTTATTTCCTTGTTGATCTTTTGCTTGGATGATCTGTCCATTTCAGTGAGGGGAGTGTTAAAGTCCCCTACTATTATTGTATTATTGTCGATGTGTTTCTTTGATTTTGTTATTAATTGGTTTATATAGTTGGCTGCTCCCATGTTAGGGGCATAGATATTTAAAATTGTTAGATCCTCTTGTTGGACAGACCCTTTGAGTATGATATAGTGTCCCTCCTCATCTCTTATTATAGTCTTTGGCTTAAAATCTAATTGATCTGATATAAGGATTGCCACCCCAGCTTTCTTCTGATGTCCATTAGCATGGTAAATTGTTTTCCATCCCCTCACTTTCAGTCTGGAGGTGTCTTCAGGTCTAAAATGAGTTTCTTGTAGGCAGCATATTGATAGGTTTTGTTTTTTTATCCATTCTGAAACTCTGTGTCTTTTGATTGGGGCATTTAGCCCATTTACATTCAGGGTAACTATTGAGAGATATGAATTTAGTGCCATTGTATTGCCTGTAAGGTGATTGCTACTGTATATTGTCTCTGTTCCTTTCTGATCTAATACTTTTAGGGTCTCTCTTTGCTTAGAGGACCCCTTTCATTATTTCCTGTAGAGCTGATTTGGTGTTTACATCTGCATCGCTGCAAATGGCATTTAAATGCACTATCTCATAGACTCCTAGAGGCTGCTGAGAGCACTGTAAATATATCTTGCAGAACTAGCAAAACCTGCTTGCAGGTCAAAAGCTATTCTAAACTTGTATTACTTTCAACTGAAGATTAGATTATTGAACAACCGCTAACATCTAACCTCGAGGCTCCTAGGTATGGCTGGAGATAAAAGTGAACCCACAAGAAAATCAGCAAGATAATGGACTCTCTCTAAGTTGAACAAGAGTATTTATCAAGTGGTCTTTTTAATGAAATCACCACCGAGTTAGGTCTAAAGGAGATCCGCCCTGACAAGGCAACGTTTGAGGACCCAGAGAACAAAGGCAGACAAGCCTTATTTCCATGAAAATTTCCATGTCTGTAGTGCTTGGCCTGGTCCTCTGCCTACAACATTTGGATACAGCTATCCCCTGTTTACATGGTTGTTTTTGAGTTGGGCTCTTCCAGTGGTTTTCTTTGATAGGTGTTAATTTCTCTGCCTAAATAGAGACCATAACATAACCATTTAGGAATGTAGCAAAGAAATACCATTCTTTATCTCAGGAAACTTGATCCTTTGAAAAAGATTTAAATGGACTCACTTGCCCATTCCTGATGAGGGACAGAGTAGGGATGTTGTCAGTGTTGAAGAATGAAGACAGAATCCTTTTCCTTCCACATGGTTATGGTCACAAAATTTGTAATCCTTGATGTTTGTATAGAACTCTACACTTTTGAATCACTTTCATAAATATTCTTACTTGATCCCATTCCTATTTGATGTCTTGCTCTTTTTTCTTTTTTTGTTAGGAAGGAAAGGGAGGAAGTAGTAGAACATGGATTAAATAATAATAAAAAGAAAGTGCTCTGTAGTTTCTTTGACAGATATTCTTCCAGACACAAGGACAGTGGATTAGCCTCAGAAGACTCCGCTGCAGTCCAGCATCAAAGACTTTAATAACTCACACCAAAAAAATAATTTGATTCAGCTGTTCGCTGGCATCAAATGAATATATTAGAGGTTGATATGTTGGATTCAGTTTATTGAAGACTTCCTGAAAGGCTCCATAAAGTGCATTCATATCCCATGTGCAAAATTTCCTGAGCAGAAACATATTTATGGGTAATGTGTTTTAGTTGATGTCCTCCAAGCCAACATTATAATTCTTGACTTTATGTGATTTTATTGAGGGGCTCAGGAATTGAACATACAGCTTTGTTTTTTTTCTCCTCAGGTGTGTGAAAGAGTCCTAATTGTGATGGTGAACTTGGTGTAGGTACTGTGCTCTTTACAGTGAGGAAATGGAACAGGGATCAACCAGCATTCCAGAGTGTTGCCGATGAGAAAATTAGTTGCTTTGTTTACAAATGCATATGATGGTAGGTAAAAGAAGGAAAAGAGATTTCTGGATATACTAACTTAATGGTTTTTTATTGACTCAATAATCTTTTCTTCAAATTTTAGAGTGGAGATGGATTTGGAAAGACATGCTATATTTGAACATAAACAGTAGGGCACAGCAGAACAAAACTTGAAAGCACAGAGAAAAAAAGAGCTCTGGCTGTGTCATTCTATTTTTATTTTTTTATTTTAATTTTTTTTTTGGCTGTGTCATTTTAATGAAATAATTAAACTTTTCATATCTTGCTTTCCTTATTACAAAATAAGAGCATTTTCATGCTAAAAATTATTAGCAGCTCTTATCTCTTTTATTGCTAAGTCCCAAGTACAGAGTGGCCAATCTTAGAATATGAGGAAAAGCTTTAGAGGCAATGATCCTGGATTGAATTAAAACGAGAAGATGGGTATGGGGGATGGGAGTAGGAGTGGGGGCAATCTGAAGCAAAAACCTGTGCAGAAAGGGCTCTCAGTAGGTGGATGTTTAAGGCTCCCTGGGTAATAACTTGCTTGACTGTATGTGGCATTGAATCGGTAGAGAGAATGAAATAAAGATGGATTTATCTGTGTTTGCATTATACTAATGTCAACACAGTTTGTTGAGATTAATATTGTCATGACAGATATCTAATGTCTATAACTATATATAATGATATGTCAAGTTCTTTCTCCATCCTTCTCGCATTAGATTTGGTTGATTTTGATAATTACATATATAATCATATATAGTATTATATATCTATATAATATAATATAAAGATATATAATAATTATATAATGCATAATATAATCATATGTATAAGATACTATATTCTATATATATTCTAATACATATTATATATAATTATATGTAATAATTATATATAGTATGCACAAGATATTATATATAGATAATTATGTCATTTTGATAATGATATATCATCATTGTATTACCAAAAGAACCAAATTATACTGGTGGCATAGCATATTTTCCTAGTTGTCGTTTTAGATTGTATTCTGAAAAAAATAAACAACTAACAAAAACAAAACCCTCAGGTACCAAAAAGAAAAAAAAGTAGAGCATAAGATATGAGATTCATGAAATGGACATTGTATGCTAATGTCTGTAACAAATATAGCGTTAAAATATGTGACAGCAAATGAATGTTCCTTTTTGAACATTTTAGATTGTTGACAATTAGAAATAGTAATTGCCTAAGTGTTTTTCTTTTAATAAATACTCTGGCCAAAGTTTTCTGAAATGTAGATGTGATTCATTTTGGGGGAAATGTTTTCTTACTATTCATTGTGTATGTAGGACTATGGTACCATGTTGATCTCCATCAGTAGAACTTAAAATAGAAGACTGTCTTTGCAATATGACCAGTGGGCTAATTGGAGATGTGTGTGGTTTAGGGCTGTAAGCATAAGGTTGTCCTAGGATGTGTCAGGGGTTATATGATCAGAACATTGTAGAAGAACCTAAAAATACAGATGCACATAATTTTATTTTTTTTTAAAGTTTATATATTTATTTGTGAGAAAGTGCACAGTCCAGGGGTTGGAAGGTGAAGGACAGAGGGAGAGGGAGAAGCAGACTCCCTGCTAAGCAGAGAGCCCAATACAGGGATCCGTCCCAGGACTCAGATCATGACCTGAGCCAAAGGCAGACACTTAATGGACTGAGTCACCCAGGTGCCCAAATTTTAAATGAAGATATATTTAATACAAGGTAAAAATGTAAGACACCATAAGTTACACATACTTACATCTGAATTTAGTTTGGGGATCCAATCAAAATGCTTTCTCCAAACTTTGAGTTTGTAGCAGATTTGTTTGCTTTCAAATTTTCTGAACAAAGAGTCCTCAATACATGCAGAATATAGGAATATAGGAGTATTGGAAAACATGTAGAATATAGGAAAGGGGGGTGCCTGGGTGGCTCAGTGGGTTAAAGCCTCTGCCTTCGGCTCAGGTCATGATCCCAGAGTCCTGGGATCGAGCCCCACATCGGGCTCTCTGCTCAGCAGGGAGCCTGCTTCCTCCTCTCTCTCTGTCTGCTTCTCTGCCTACTTGTGATCTCTGTCAAATAAATAAATAAAATCTTAAAAAAATGTTTAAAAAATATAGGAAAGGGAGATAATAGAGTCTATATATACATATACTCAGTGGTACAATATTTAGTATATAAAGATATAAAGAATATTCTTGTAAAGTAGCTATCCATTAATGTGAATGTTGGACACCAGGGGAGATTTCTTAATTAAAAAAAAAAAGGCAAACTCAGAATGAAAAGCTAAGACAGTAATTCAGTAATTTGCTGTACTTGAAGTTGAGTGCTGGCATTGAGAAGCATGGTTAAGTCTATCAATTGAGTTGTCTCATATACCCTGAAGAGCTTAGATTAAAAGTGGCATTGTATCTGCACACAAATCAAAATGTTATTTTTCGAGATGAATATTCCACTCGTGAAAGAGAAGAAGATAGTGCCTTCTTTTTTTTTTTTAGAAAAAAAAAAATAGCTTTAAGTGTAGGTCATCAAACTCCCTCCTCTCTCCACCAAAGGTATATCCAGATAGAAAAGCAGGATATGACTTGCAAGGCAAATCTAGAAGATTCAAAGAAATAAACAAATGGTCAAACCCCCAATTAGTGGATGAAAAAAAGTTCTGTGAATATGGATTTCCAAATTTGCGTGTCACATACATTTCTCTTGCTTTGGCTAATTCTGTACAGAATTTAATTCATGTAACATAGGTGTACAGATAAGTAATGCTACACTTTATATTTCTAAAAAATTTTGGTATCATTCTGGGCCACAAAAATTTAATCAGTGAAATGAAGCCAACAATTTCTCACTGATATTTCTTGGTCATACCAAATATGACCAAGAATTCTCTGGCACCAGATACACAGCTATCTAAATTTTATGTTAAGCAAAATGGAATCCTATGTAATTTACCATGTCTTCTCCTTTTATGCAAAAGTTTTTTCAGTTAAGTGCCCCTTGCAGATTTTGATATCAAATTTTAATTTGGGAAGATACCATTTTGCTAAAATAATCAGAAAACCCAATATTAAAATGATTATTTCTTATATTAACAAGTCAGTGAAAAAATTGAGTCTGAAAAATAGTCTTTTTCTTTTTTTTTTTTAACCAACTTGGCCACCCAGGCACCCATTTTTTTTTTTTTTTTTTAAAGTAGGCTTCATGCCCAGCACAGAGCCCAACATGGGGCATGAACTCATGAACTTACAACCCTGAGATTAAGACCCAAGTTGAGATCAAAATTCGGGTCTTAACTGACTAAGCCAACCAGGTGCCCCAGTCTAGTGACAAGTTTTGAGTGTCTGGGGCAAAAAAGCAACTCTCATACACTTTAGGTAAAAAGTTCACCAGGTTACCTTTGGAGTAAAATTGGACCATATTCACCAAAGTTGAAGACAAACACACTCAGTGGCCCAACATATACCATTTATGGGCTCTAGAGAAACATTGATAAAAGAAAATTGAAGATGAATGTGAGCTTCTATAGCATCATTTATTTTGATGGTAAATATTGGAACCAACCTAGATACAGGTATGTATGTACACACACACACACACACACACACACACACACACACACACACTGGAATACCATTTAGTATTGAAAATGAATGAATCACAGCTATATAGATTACTATAAGTGATCGTAAGAAGCATAATTTTGAAATGAAAAATTTAAAAAGCTACAAAAGACTACAAGTGATAGGACATTTAGTTAAGCTAAAAGGTACAAAAGAATGAGGGTTTGTTTTTTTTTTTTTAGTGTTACATAAGTGTTAGTGCAGTAGGATGGGGACACTGAAACAGTCTGCCGCATGGAAGTGTTTCCACAGGTTTTGAATCCATAGGCTTTGAAGCATTTTGGCAGAATTCCATTGCTTAAGCAAAGGTGTGGGTGCATGAGAACTTCTGCTTTTTAAAATATTTTTAAATGTATTTTGAAAACGAATTGTTTTAAGAAATTGAAAAGAATTTTGCTACTCCATGCTGTAATACCCAACTTTTGCATCAACATGGATGGGGCTGGAGGAGATTACGCTGAGTGAAATAAGTCAAGCAGAGAGAGTAAGTTTCACTTACATGTGGGACATAAGGAATAACATGGAGGACATTAGAAGAAGAAAGGGAAAAAGGAAGCGGGGGAGAAATCAGAGCAGATGACCTGTGAAAGACTGTGGACTCTGGAAAATAGTCTGAGGGTTTCAGAGGGGAGGGGAGTGTGGGTTAGGTGAGTCTGGTGACCGGTATTAAGGAGGGCACGGATGCATGGATGCATGCATGGAGCATGCATGCATGGGCATGGAGCACTGGGTGTTTTACACAAACAGTGAATCATGGGACACTACATTGAAAACTAATGATGTACTGTATGGTGACTAACATAACATAACAAAAAAAGAAATTGAAAAGAGAGCAACGTATAAAAGATTGCAGTCAGTACACGTACATGGTTTTCTTTAGAAGTTAGTGACTATATTAAATAAACTTCTAACACTAGTTTAAAGAAATGGGGGGTGGCATGGAGAGAAGGGGCACAAAAAGTTAATAGAAGACACCCTAAATTACTGATACAGTTTCTTTTTTTTTTTTTTTTAAGATTTTATTTATTTATGTGAGAGAGAACGTAAGAGGGGAGAAGGTCAGAGGGAGAAGCAGACTCCCCATGGAGCTGGGAGCCTGATGCAGGACTCAATCCCAAGACTCTGGGATCATGACCTGAACCGAAAGCAGTGGCTTAACCAACTGAGCCACCCAGGTGCCCTGCTGATACAGTTTCTTTCAGGAAAGAGAGTCATGCGTTTATGGTAATATAAACTGATTCTCTTGTACTGTTCA
Organism: Taxidea taxus jeffersonii; assembly: GCA_003697995.1. Lineage (NCBI taxonomy): Eukaryota > Metazoa > Chordata > Mammalia > Carnivora > Mustelidae > Taxidea > Taxidea taxus. The sequence continues at coordinate 72,539 of ML093006.1, read as the reverse complement.
CTAGAATTCTGAATTACATAATTATTTTATAATAATACATTTCTGTATCCTATAAATAAATGACAAGTGGATAGAGGAAAGATAGAATCTTTGCTATCTAGAATACATTTCTTTTTCTCAGACATTCCCGACCTTTTGAATAAAGAGTCAGATAAAACAGTTCTAGAAATGAATTTTCTTTTAAGGAATGTGCAATTTCACATATGATTTTTTTTTTAATTAAAAGCTTCATCTTTGTGTGTGATGAATAAAACATTTTGAAATGAAGGACTAATTTTAAGCCTTTACTGCATTTTAGAGAACATGTAGTCTTTGAATTACCTTAAATTATCATAAAGGGAGCATTTCCTTGATCTTTACATTGATGAGATTTGATTCACAAAATGCTGCTATATTTTCTTAAAAAAATAGAAATGGTTATTGAGAGTCTTTATATTGATTTGTTGTATTTAAGTTTGAAATACCCACAGTGCTGTCCAAATCATGTAAATAGAATCAAGAATATAAATAGAATAGTGTGTTATTACTGTTAAAACTTAAGGTGCATTTTAAAATTTATTTAAAATCATATTAGAGGGTGAGTGTGCATGGGGCAGTGGTGGGAAGGAGGCAAAGGGAGAAGGAGAGAGAGTCTCCAGTAGACTCCATACTGAGCACAGAGCTCGACATGAGGCTCCCTCTCACAACCCTGAGCTCATGACCTGAGCCAAAATCAAGCACTGGCCACTGAACTGACTGAGCCAGCCAAGCACCCCAAGTTGCTTTTAAAAAGAATGATTTAACTTAAGTCCTGTTTTAAGTGAAAATATCCCCAAACAGAACATTTTCAGAATTTTAAAAGTCACATTTTCAGATAATCATGTTTTGAATTCAACATGTATTTTACAGCAGGTGAAGTGATAAGATTTGGAATGTTTTCCTACCCATATTTTCAGAAAAAAAAATGAAAACTGTATGTCAAAACTAGATGGGTATTGTAACCTGTCTCTTGAGCTTCAGAAGCATATGCTCACCTAAGTCACTGCTGCCCAATGAGCAGTAACAAATCTAAGCCTAAAAGGTTAGTAAAATTCTTGTAGGTCTATGGACGTACAGACTCAGGAAACTGGACAAAGCTAATCCACAGCTCCTTTCTTTCCTTAAGTTCTGCTGGGGTCTAGTAAGGACTGCGGGGAAAGGTGACTAGTGCTCTTCAAACCATTCTTGATTGTTCTTTAATTCTTTCTCTGGTTCCACATGTGTGGAACATCCCTCCCATCCATGTATGTTTTAAGCCCATTTAGGGCCCTGGACCTAGCCCTTTCCAAAGTGCTTGAGTCCCTGCTCTTAGAAGATCAGTAGTAAGGAAAGATTGCAATAGTGGTTAAACAAAATCTTCTTTTCTGTGTTATAGGAGAAAGGATGGCAGATCTTTTTTCTGGAAATGAGATAGAATTCAGTATTAGTTCTGCCCCTGTTATGCCTATTTTTAGTTAGAGTACAACACTGGACAACCTCACTTGAATGTCTGAAACAACTCAGTGATACTATGCACCAATTTAAACTACGCTTCTTCCTCTCCAAACAAGTATTTAAGTTTTGTTTCCTCTTCTGGAATGGTCTAGCCTATTGGCCTATGCCATTGTCTTTGACTTGGGTGAGCATTACTTTTAACTTCCGTTCTTTCTCTGTCTGTATGTCGTCAATTACATGTTCTCTCTGAATCCATGTGCTGTCTTCTAAATATCTCTCCAGTCTGCCCAGCCCACTGCACGGCCCTCGTTCAGGGTACCGACATCCTTCACTGGCACCAACGCCACCACCTCATCGTTCATGTCCTTGCTTAGAATTTTGCTTTTCTGACCCAAGTTCTACCTCACAGATTTTGCCCAAATAAAAATGTGAAGACGTAATGCCTTTACTTAAAACCTGAAAGCTCTTATGATGAAACCTCAACTCTTTAACATGGTTTAGAAGGCTCTGGATATTTTTGTCTGACTCCTCATTCCTTACTTCCCAATTATCTGTCCAAATCTGACTCAACATTCAAGTGCCGATTTTTCAGTGATATAGTTGCTCACTCTGAAACAGGCCTTTGGGCTGCTTTGTCTATTCCAGGAATGTCGTTTCCTCTTTGATACTACGCGTCAAATTTCTGATGCCCAAAAGTATAGGATGGTGGGCCCCATGCTGGTGCCTTGTTCATGAATGTATCCCCGGTATACAAGGTAGATGGTCGAAAAATGTTCGTGAAAATAATAAAGGAATGATTTGGTGCAGTTACTTGTCCAGTTCTGTGTTCTGAAATCTCCTCCATGAACCTTACTATAATATAGTCATGCTGAATTTATTTTTGGTCTTCCAAAATCATGTCCTCCCTTGTCTCTGTCTGTTCATGCTTGCTTTCCTCTTACCAGGGGGCCTTGAATTCTGCCTGTCCTAGAATGTCTATTCTTTCCTTACTCTGGCGCTTATCAAGCTGTATGGTAAGTTCTAGTACACAAGTCTCTGCCTTTCACAAGTTTATCCTCTATGTGCGGAGGAACTGTTTTTTCTTGCCAAGTCTCCATCATCTAGCAGAGTACCAGCCTGTATAGGGTGCCTCATGGACATTTTTCACTGCAATAAATGAAAGAAGGAGGAAGGGAATTCATATATGTGGAAAACATTGGACAGAATGCCTGTGAGATTAAAATGTATAATGAAAAATATCTACAATAAGGTGAAAATAATGAAAGATCTGCCGAGAAAAAGTCTGGAAGGAAGTTGTAAAATGTCAACATGGCTGGGTGTTAAGTGATAGGGCTGGGCTTCCCCCCCACCCCCCGTTACTTCTAAAGTGTATTTAATGGACATTATGAGTTTTAAAATATATCAGAATATTTTGAAAACTTGAAAAAAACCACAACATGAATATCACTGGGGAATATACCTCTATCTTTTGAATGTGTCTATGGTTTCTATGAATGTACATATATTTATAATCAACTTTGTACTCCTTGTTAAAAAAAAAGGACATCCCAGAGTTATGTGGCAACAATGATGGGAAATCAAATTCTCCATTTGGATACTGGAATTTCATTTTTCTTTTCCTGCTAGGTACATGGGTTAAGAAGATTATATCTGTTCTTACTTGTGTGAACAGGCAGAGTAGACAACAAACAAGTCCTTTGTCAAACAGTAAGGTGTAAACACACGAAATTGCCCCACAGGAGCGGACTCCCCTTCAGGGTGATCCATAGACTTAATGAAGGGCACGTGCAGTCTCGGCTGGGAGCTGGACAAGCCTGTACAGTTCCTGCTATCCGAAACTGACTTAAGTTTGTGTAACTTTGATAGTTACTTGCCTGTGGGTTCTTTTAAGAACAATCTGAAAATAAGACCTACTCATGTACAATCCACCAAAACCTTGGCATCACAAGAGCTATTAGGTTGTCCTCTTCTATCCTCGCATGGATATGCCAGAGGTCCGAGGGACCCTATCTGCTCAGGAACACAGATAATGTCAATGAGATAGGAAGATCCAGATAAAAGTTTGCCAGGCTGGTATTATGGCGTGTCTGCTTCCCAGGGCAGTGAAATATTTTAGAAATAGGGTTTTAAGTATATCAACTAATTTGTAAGTTCTTACATACTCAGGATCTGAGATAGACAAAATTAAATGCAAGGTTTGGTACTTTGTTCTCTTGGGTTTTTGTAATGCAGTACAAATGATTGGCCAAGATCCAAATCTGTCTCTTTCTCTGTACTGTATCTTGGACTGGATTGAGTTGGTTAAGCACAAGGCAAATAAAACATCCTTCTCTTTTAAAAGCTAGCATTCAGAATGACATGCAGTCATCACTGTTTATTTACAAACATGAAGTGTTACTTGCCAAAAAGGGCAGTTTTTAACCGCTTTAAATATTTCAAATGAATTGCTTATCCAGTAAAGGAATGCTGAAACTTAAGTGAGCTTAGAAAGGAATGTGGCATTTTAAGCACGTATACTGCTGCTTTTATGATTTAGTCTTGAGACAGAATGTTGGTCATAATAGGAAAAAAAAAAAAAAACCACCTTGGAATTTAATTAGAGAAAGTAATTGAGTTCTAGTCCTCACCACAATTTGACCTTGGACCAGTAACTTAATGCAGATTTTGTTGTTTTCACCTTTACAATGGGAATGAAACCTATTCTCCATCCCCCACCCCCTTAAAGGATGGATGTAAGGACAACTGAATTAATGTAAGAGAAAGTGCTTGTCAAATAGTTAAACACCATATAAATTTCAAGGCAGACATGATGTTAATTATATAAACAACAGCTTGTTTTGTCTTTTTCATCTGGATTCATTTGCTTTGTTAGGTTGATCTTGTTGTGTAGGTTGCTTTGTTAGGTTGATTGTCCAAGCAATAATTAACCTAGATCTTGAAAAGAAAATTGGACTTAGAATAAGAATCCTAAAACATGAGTGCAGATGCATTGCCAAGACTTTAGTGGTCAGAAATACTTGACAGCTGGGTGGTTCCAAGACACTGATGCCCTCTTCTTGGACATTGCCAGAAATGGGTTGTCTCAGATCCCTCCTTTACAGCCCCCCCCCATCTTTGTGGGGAATAAGATGAAAGACATATTAAGATATTTTATTTTGGAATTCTACGTGTATCTCTATCTAGGTATCAAACAGCTTTATAAAAATAGCATGCATCTTTTCGTGTTTTTGAAAGAGAGGTCGATAGGTAGACCTTAAACCTTGAGCACATCCTATATGTATGCAGATGTTAACATCTTTCTTACCAATAAGAAAACGCAGATGCACGTTAACAAAACGACTTCTCTAGGATCACAAATGAGCTGTTTGTTGAGTAAGGATGAAGGGAGATTAGAATTGAAAGACAGAGTATATCTTATTCCATGTAATACTACAGTTCTATGATGTCGCTTTATTTCCACACACTTCTGCTGTAGCGGTGCCATCTACCTGCCTTCTCCAAGGGCGACTTACTAGTAGCTCCAACATTACCTCCTCAGAGAAACATTGTCATATAGGTAGGTGACCGTCCTACATACACTCCTAACAAAGCATTGATCATGTTCTGTTGTTTGCTGGATTTCTTCTGCTTCCCTAACCAGACTGCTGAAGGTCTTGATCAATCACAGACTGAAATGTCTAGTGGATAAACGAATGAACTTTTTATTTTATGAGAATAATGCAGAGCTAGCTGATTCTCAAGACCTACTAGAGTTTTTACTAAATCATATCATGTTGGCTTTTCTCAGAGCTCAGATTCTGCATTCTTTTCCCAACATCTTGGCATCTTCTTCCCAAATTTCTATATACTCATTGTTTCCGATAAAAATCTTAACATGGACAGGAGGTATTTTAAAGAAGATTTAGCCCGAGTGTCTGTATTTTACCTTTACTCTTGTTAGTTATTTAAATAACAATAACAATAACTCTTGTTATATAAATCTCAATTTATGATTCAGTAGGATTTTTCTTCCTGAAGTTCAACCCCCAACTTTGATTTTTACACAGAAATCCTTATTCAGTATCTGTGTGCTAGAATCTTGGTCTTGGTATGCCGGTATCCTCTCACTCCGGTACTCTCTCCGATAAACTTATTTTCCAGCTTTTGAACTTTTTTCTTTTAGTATCCTAGAATCCTTCAAGTTATGGCTCCACTTGGAAAAAATAATTTTTTTCACTTACTCAAACCTGATAGTCATGGGACTTGCCTCCTAATAAAAGATTTTCCTTAATGCTGATAGCTTTCCTTCCTGTATGTATTTTATTTTTTTCTGGCAACCTGTATGTATTTTAAAATATAATCTATACATGGATTTTCTGTAACCAACTTTTACTTGCTTATTCACCTATGCTTTCTAGTGGCTATTGAACTTCTAGAATCTTTCCCATTACATTGCTGATGTTAACTTCTTGCTTGGACTATCTTCGGTCAGTGGATGCAAATAAGTAAACTGATCTTAAATGTCAAAACACAAACTTCACCTTCCTAGGAATATTCCACAACTCACCTGCTGACTCTTCACTTTATCCTTTATTCTCATGAACCTCATTATTCTACCTAGATGCTTCAGACTACTTATTCCACATTCCCAGCACACCCCTCTCCCCCAACAACCACAATATGTTCATATACACCTATACATCCAGAAGAACAGCAACCCATGTATGACAACAGGAAATAACATGAAAATGAAGGGGAGGTTTTTTCCTCAGTTTCCTTCATTTATAGGTAAATGTGAGACCACCAGTGTCCCACCAAACATCAGAATTGATAAGACTTGCCTGGATGATTTAGGTCACTTGCATGTGAATGTATCTTTTCTAATTACTCAAATAGGGTAACTGTTAGATGAAAGTATGATCAGAAAATAATATGATAGCTTGGCTTACTGGATTCAAAGAAATCATATTGTTTGTATGGCATTAAAACAAAATTAACCCATAAAAAATTTAGTATTCATATATGTTCTGTACCTACATTGATGAAACAGATGATTTAATATATAATTTATCAATCACAAAATGTTTAAATATATATGTAAATACCTCCATTGAGTGACTGGAGAAAAAGAAAATGTTAATTTGTGATTAATTTTAATTTATATGTCAATTAAGTTTTTTTCTGTGTGGAATGCAACTTTATTTTAATTTTTTAAAAACTTCAATTAGCCGATATAGTACATCTTTAATTTTTGACGTAATAGCCAATGATTCATTAGTTGCATGTAACAGCCAGTGTTCATCACATCATGTGCCCTCCTTACACATTTTTTTTTT
>ML093006.1:17057-65372 GCA_003697995.1 Taxidea taxus jeffersonii | reverse complement strand
GAGGTGATGCAGAAAAACATCACTGTGATTTTTCTGGGGGTGATCCAATTAAATGACAAAACAACAGAAAGAAGTTCCCTTCTATATCATGGACTTTAACTGACCTTTGTTGTCATCCTCGTTCACAAGAATATTTTCCCTTACTAAGTGAAATAGGATAGAAGTAAACATACGATTATGCAAAATGATAGGTCTGCTTTCTCTCTGGATTAGTGGCAAGAGCCAGCTGGTATTTACTGACTTGTCTCCTTAATGGGTGGATGAAATCAAAAGCTGCATGAATAAGATAAAGCAAAAATGAAGTCTGTTTACTCCCACTGTGGTTCTCGCATTTAGCTTTGAAATTCTATTAGACAACTAGTACCTTTGGGAAAGCTGAAGCTCACAAGCAGTGAGCTCTAAAAGAAGCAATTTTGTAGGTCTTCCCTAAATAATGTCCTGTGCCTGTAAGATTCTCCACTCATTTTCATAGTGTTAAAGTTATTCCAAATTTATGATCTCTTAACGTGTCTTCAAGCTTTCTCATTTGTTGAAATATTTTCTTAGTCTTTGCAGTTTCTTCCACAGTGCAGATATTTAAAGTATTAACACAATAACCGAGTTCAACATGTCAGTGAAGTCTTACATGCAATTTCTTGTTGACAAAAGAGTAATTTGTTCCTGAATACTATAAACATTCAATAAATATCTATAAATTCCCCCTCTTTCACCTTTTTAACATTTTGTGTCAACTTTTGACTTTAGCTGAAGTTTATTTGGTTTGTTATTCAAGATCTATTTCTAAATTTTCTTCTCAAATTCTATTTAGAGACTCCAAGTTTCTATTTATTTTTAAAAGAAATCTTCCTAATCCCCTTGTTTTGCGAACATAGATGATCTAATTAGGATTTGCATTTTTAAAAATATGCATTTTTTTAAATGCATAATTTAAAACATGTACATACGTACATGTACGTACACATGACGTACATGTAAAGTAACAGTATACAGTAAGTGTGTAGATTTAAAGGGAACTAGTTGAAGGGACCTGTGAAGTCTCCAGTGTCTTTGATCTCTCCACCCTACCAAGTTAATAATCGATTACTTGATAATTTTGTCGGTATTTTTCAGTTTTATAGTTGCTGAAATGTACATAGACTAGTAACATGTATGTTCTTCTGCCAGTTCTTAAAAACATTATAAAGATTGAGATGCCTGAGTGGCGTCTTAGTCTTAAGCATCTTCCTTTGGCTGGGGTAATGATCCCAGGATTCTGGGATTCAGTCCCACATTCGGCTCCTTGCTCAGCAGCCAGAAGAAGAGCCTGCTTCTTCCTCTGCCTGCTGCTCCCCCTGCTTGTGCTCTGTCTTGCTCTCTCTCTGTGTCATATGAAAAGCTTTAGTTCATTCATTTTCACTAACTCAGAAAATTGTATTGTGTGGATGTTACCAAAATACACTTACCCATTCGCCTGTCTAGGGACATTCGCTTTGTTTTTAGGATTTGCACTTATATAATGCTGCTATATAAGCATGGGGTCTGGAATAAAATTTTTAGGCATATATGGAGCTCTATCCTGGCTTTTCCTTTGTTCAGATATCCACAGTATATTCATATTGAACATCAGGAGGCATTTTGAAAATAATTAAAATAATTTAAGTTATTATAAACTATATAATTATTATCTTAAATTGTATACAAAATGCTAACTGAAGGAGTATTGTATCTGGCTCACAAATATGAAGGGACTTAAGGTGCTGTGAGAAAATACTCTGTAGATAGAATTTAAAACTATAAAATATTGAATGGAAAATGTGAAGCAATTTTATGTCTTTTTAAATGATTTTACTCAACAATAAACTTAGAGTGCTAATTAAAAGTAAGGACTGATAACCTGTTTCTATTCCTTTTTGTTGTTCTTAGAGACTATAAATAGCTTTGGGTCCACCTTTCTGAAACTAGGTCATTAGTAATGAGAAATAAGTCTTTAAAAGCTTTTTCCTCTTTGGATTGCCATGGTACTTTTAATGGCATCTTTTGGGACAGTGTGAATTTTGCATGGTTAAGTAGTAAATCTGTGATATATTTGGGACTAATGTCTTCATTCCTTGGAGTAGGTTTTATTCTTTTTTTTTTTTTTTTGAAAATTTATTTGAGAGAGAGAGAGAGAGGGAGAGAGAAAGCATGTGCACAAGCATGGAGGGGAGGGGCACAAGGAGAAGGAGTGAGAAACTTCAGTCGACTCTGTGCTGACCAAAGAGCCCCATGTGGGGATCTGTCTCTAGACCCTGAGGTCACAACCTGAGCTGAAGCCAAGAAACATGCTTAACTGACTATACCACCCAGGCACCCCTACTTACTATTTTTTTAATTTAAATTTTAGTTAACATACAGTGTACAATATTGGTTTCTAGAGTAGAATTCAGTGATTCATCACCTAATAGAAAACCCAGTGTTCATCACAACCAGGTGTCCTCTTTAATACCCATCATCTCTTTGGCCCATCCCCCATCTACCTCCCTTCATCAACCCTCAGTTGGTTCTCTGTTATTAAGAGTCTCCTATGGTTTGTTTCTCTCTCTCCTTTTTTTCTTTTTCCCTTGTCCATATGTTCATTGGTTTTCTTTCTTAAATTCCACATATGAGTGAGATTGTAGGGTATTTATCTTTCTCTGACTGACTTACTTCACTTAGGGTAATACAGCCTAGCTCCATCCACATCATGGCAAATGGCAAGATTTCATTATTTTTGATGGCCAAATAATATTCTACTACACACATGTGTGTGTGTGCGTGTGTGTGTGTGCACGTACATGCATACACCCCACATCTTTATCCATTCGCCAGTTGATGGAAAATTGCGCTCTCTCCATAGTTTGGCTATTGTTGATAATGCTGCTATAAACATTGGGGTGCATGTACTCCTTTGAATCTGCATTTTTTTATTCCTTGGAGTAGATTTTATTTTATTATTTTTAAAATATTTTATTTATTTATTTGTCAGAGAGAGAGCGGGAGCAAGCACAGGCAGACAGAGAGGTAGGCAGAGGCAGAGGGAGAAGCAGGCTCCCTGCTGAGCAAGGAGCCCAATGTGACTCGATCCCAGGACGCTGGGATCATGACCTGAGCCGAAGGCAGCCGCTTAACCAACTGAGCCACCCAGGCGTCCCCTTTGGAGTAGATTTTAAATAGTAGACCAGTATTGCAATGTGAAAGAAAATGCAGGTTGAGCAAATTAGTTGCATACCCAATAAAGATAAAATGTAGGTTAACAATAAAACATATCAAATCTTTGAACAATTTGTGTACAAAAAATAAATATATATGCAGCACAATCTATAGGTTAGGCATATGGACTTTAGCCAATCACACCTGAGATGAGTCCTGATTCTGCATAAAGACTGTGTGAAATTGGACAAATGACTTAATCTCTGTGTTGTGTTGTTTCATAAAGAAAGGGGAATAAATGTAGCACCCACCTCATATAGTTGTTCTGGGATTAAGTGAGATTATATATCAAAATGCTCTTTGCAGTATATGACATAAGTACTAAATACATGTTAGTTCTTATTAAGAGCAATTCTAGGGAAAATGTCATTCCCTATTGAAGTACAGTGAAGATAAAACACCCATATTAATAGATCAGTGAAAATCTACTCCACTTAGAAAAACTCTGACAAGAACTTCTAGGAGCCATAAGATCAAATAGCCTTTTCCTGAATAACAATACATCTAGTTGCTTATCTTATTTAATTTTACTTTTTTTTTTTTTAAGATTTTATTTATTTGACCGAGAGATGGTGTAAGAGACCTCGAGCAGGGGGAGCAGCAGAGGGAGAGGTAGAAGCAGACTCTCCGCTGAGCAGGGAGCCTGATGTGGGGCTTGATCCCAGGACCCTGGCATCATGACCTGAACTAAAGGCAGATGCTTAACAACTGAACCACCCAGATGCTCCTAGATGCTTATTTTACAGGGAGAAACTTGAGATTGGGGGAAAACTGCTTGCAAGGAGATACTATTTGTAACAGACTACCACAAATAAGTGGAAAGAGCCATAAGTAATTCATTTCACTGGATAGAATATTTTGCAGCCATTATAGTAATAATTATGGTGATTATGGTAAGACATAAAAATGCTCACAGCAGAAATGGAAAAAAAATCCATTAAGAAACTTGTGTGTATGTATATTATGAAGAGGACTATGTAAAGATGGACTAAAAGAGAATATAGTGTCCTGTTGACCTGGTGACTATGAATAAGAATTGATGGGGATCCATGGGGTACAGCCTACTAACTTAATACCAGGCGTTCCTGGCATCTAAGGTGATTGATTAAGGAGTAGCATGTGAAAATTTCCCAAGAGCTTGCTTTACTCCCCATTAACTCAATTCTATCTCCTCCCATTGCGAGCTAGCTCAGTCAACTTTCTTCTTCATGTTTTCATCTACATGTCTCATCAAGAACATGGCAGTAACAAGTTGACTGAATATAAAATACTCAGGAAAAAAAAGTTAAGCAAGCGTTGTCAGTGTTCAAGTGTTCTTTCTGAGCAGGGCAGCTTCATAATTGTGTGCTGACAACAAAGACATTCTGTCTCATCTATAAAGTGTGCAGCCACTAGACAAACTTGTTTTTATATAACAGGATTAATGGTAGGATTACAAGTACAAACCTAGTTTGCTGGCCCAAACAAGTTAGGAGTTTGCAAAGGTGCAAGGACACGAGAATGATGGGTAGAACCCAGCAGTTAAATGACAGATGGTATTACTCACGTTGTTAGTCTTCAGGCCTCAAAACTCCAATCTTCATCTTCTCCATATAAGATAAGGCTTTATAAGGAATACTATCTGTGAGAAGCATTTTTCTTTAGCAAGCCTGTGTGGGCTTGCTTTATTGCACCCTTGATCTCAGGCTCTCCTATCAGAAAAGTACAGGTCACTGCTGTGAATCATACACTGGGGCACTGTTGAGTTGACAAAGGCATTTTTTAAATTCACAAAACAGAGCTGTGCATTTTAATAATGTTACATTCTGTGATTTTACAAAGGGGAACCATTGATGGAATGGTATGAAGGCAATGGTTTTTAACATAAATCATAACTCTGTTCTCAAGTAGTATATGAGCATATATTAATGGTAGAGATGTGATTGACCAGCCAATTTGATTTCACTTAAAGGAAACCGAATGTTCATCATTGTAGTCAAACATCTGTTATTAGCATGAAAGAGCTACTATAATTTCTAAGATGGTCCATTGAATGATACAAGACACTGCAGAAATTTTTCTTGCACTGTAATTTATTAGTTTCATAGTTGAACAGTGAATAAGTGGCTTTATGCAAGATGGTTTTAAGTTGCGTTAAACCAAGACATCCTTTCTTTCCATATTGGCTATATATTAAATAATACAACTTTAGGGGCTCCTGGGGGGTTCAATCAGTTAAGTGTCAGCCTTCAGCTCAGGTTGTGATCCTAGGGTCCTGGAATGGGGCCCCACCTATGGCTCCCTGCTCAGCAGGGAATATACCTCTTCCTTTCCTTCTTCAGGGCCTTCCCCTCCCCCGCTTATGCACGTGCATGCTCCTAGAGGCACGTGCGTGCTCCTACATGTGCACGCTCTCTCAAATCTTTCTATAAAAAAACCAACACAATTTTGGAACTATGAAAGTTTTAGAACTTTGAAAGTATTTAATTTAATAATTTGGACTAGTCATTGTCACCTATATTCCTGTTGAAAACAAAGATTTCTCTGGACGTCGAGAGGTCTTCTTCTGTATATTGGCATTTCTTGCTGTAGCCCTGTGTCTCCCTGTGCCCTGATGAACACTGAGGCCTCGGAAATAGATGATAGAGTCAGATGCTGCTTTGCAAAAGCAGTGCCACCAAGTGTGTATGAGCCTGGCAGAGCTCAGATGATACTTCTGAAGAAATCATTTAAAGAGATCCTCAAATCCATCATACCAAGTTCCAAAGCTGTGGTAAATTTGTCCACCCCTGCAGCTCCTCTCTGTTCGAGGCTTGCTTTAAAGAGATTGATGGAGCAGGAAGTAAGTGAAAATAATTGACCAGATTCTCTTTCATTTCGTCCATTTGGCATTTGTACTTAAATAGTAAAAATAATAGGAAATCATCAAGTCATTATTTTCACCCAGGAAACTTCATAGAAGAAATCTGTTAAAATACACTGTCAAAACATGTGAGAAGATTGTCAGATTTATTTACTTGTCTCCCACGAATGAGGACTTACCTTGTGTTGGGCACTGGGCTAAGCCCTGATGAGTACAATAAAAAGAAGAGATGCTTTCTGTTTTCAGAAACTTATGAGCTACTATGACTTTATCAATTAGAATTGTACATTAAAGATGAACTCCTCTAAAGAGTTTAATAAGTGTTTGTTTTTTTTTTTCCCCCCAGCTTCTGTTTTTCTCTCCTCAAACATACTTAGGGCACTTACATTTATGAAAAAGGTGGCCTGAATTTAAAAAGTGAGTCATGTGAACAGACAAAGCTTCAATTTCAAGTCACAAGTGTATAAATCAGGCATGAAATTTGGTCTGAGATCTGAAGGCTGAAAGGTTGGTGGAGGATTCAGCTTTCCTGTTTTCAGATTATTTGGGATATGGCCTAGCTTAACACGTCATGAAAATAAGCCCGTGGTTGACAAGGCAACAATTAAAAGCACTCTTTTTGGTGCATGTAACATTAAGAGTCATGTGTGAAATAAGAATGTGTGAATAACTCGAATGGTCTGAGTTACCCTAGTCAGTGCATGGGAATGACCATCCACATGCACAGATGTGACATTCTCTGAATATTATGAGGGCACGTACCTTAAGAAAAATGTTACCCCATTACTAAAATTTGGCTCTTAGCCTCCAGGTCACAACTGTCAGCTGCGGTTTCACCAAGCGCTCAGAGGGGCAAACTATATGAAGCATGTTACAAATTTGGCTATAATGTACCCATCAGCCTCCTAATCTTTTTAGTGATGTCCTTCTGATAAAATCAGAGTAGTACATACAAAATGCCAGAACTTTTAAATTCATATCTAACCATATGTTCTCCCTCTCCAATGTTTCTTTTCCATACCTCTCCCAAAATAACTATCCTCCTAAATCCTATGTTCGTCATTTCTTTGACGTTCTTTATATATTTTTATTGCATTGATAGGTACCCCTAAAAAGGATGTATTTTTGTTTTTAGGAGTTGCAAGCTTGATAAAAAGGGTTTATGGTATATGTAATCTTTTGGGCCTTTTTATCTTTATGTATTATTTTTAAAGATCCATCCATATTGTTGTATTGTTGTGTCTCACTATTTAATTTTGACTGCTGTATTTGTATACATTTGATTGTATGAATTTACTGTAGTTAATTCATCTACTTCCCTATTGATGGGACATTTCTCTAGAATGAGACAGTGTGTCAGTGTTTTTCTCCAGAAATATTCCCAGCATCTGGAGGATTCTTTCAAAATTAACCCTTAAATTTTTTTCCATCTGCAAATCCTATCATGATTATTCCCAGGTTTTTGATACTTTAAAACATGTTGCTATGAAAGTTCTTACATGTGTCCTTGGGAATGTATGTTTAAGAGCCTTCCCTGAACATATATATTTAAGTGTAGCCTTGTTAGGTCATAGGAAATTTATTATTTTCTAGAGTGGTTATATAATTTTACATTTTTATCAGCTATTGTAGATTCACATGTTTACTAATACTTGATGGTATCAATCTTTATAATTTTTGCCAATCAATACACATAAAATTGTGTCCTTTTGTGGTCTTGATTTACATTTACTGGACACTTTTTAATATCTCTTCATGGTTTATTGATATATGTGGTTCCCTTTCTGTAAAATTCCCATTTATATCTTTTTTTATTTTAATGTGGAAAACACTGTTGGATGCTTGATGAATATTTTCTCCCTGAATGTGACCCTGATCTGGGGCTCATTCTCACAACCATGAGATCATGACCTGAGCTGAAATGAAAAGTTGGAAGCTTAATTAAGTGAGCCACCCAGGCACCCCCCTCTTTTCCTTATTATGAGAGCCTAACTTTTCTTTGTCCTTTCCTTTTTTTCTTTTCTTTCTTTTTCTTTCTCTCTCTCTCCCTCCTCTGTCTCTTTCTTTCCTTCTTTCTTCCTTCTTTCCTTCCTCCCTTTCTATTTCTTTCTCTCTCTCTCTCTCTTTTTCTCCTTCCCCTTCCATTCCCTTCCCTTTCCAGTGAGGATTGTAATGCAAGCAGCTAAAAAGTGTTTCCTTCAGATTCCTTTCTAGCAAGGGATAAACACATGACCCATCTAATTGTAGCTATTGAGATTCTCACTTAATAAAACTCTTCAGTGATAATACTTTCATATAGGTGTGTTTATTTTCATGTTTGGCTCATGCAGTTTGTAGTGGACAAAATTATTTAGAACTTACAGTATTTGGATAGTTACTGTACTTTCCAACTCTCAGAATATCCGAAGATAGAAGACACATAACTAAAGACAGAAGGAACAATTCTGCTAAGTAGTGAGCTCTCTATCACTAGACACACTCAGTGTTGTGGCCCTGTATTCTCTCTGCCTCACTTTCCCTCAGAGCTCCTGATTTGTCATTTAGGATTCATGTAGTTCTTGAAAAGCTCATTTCAACCCTGGCTTTTGAAGTGGAACACATGATTAAGGGTAAGTCAAACAGTTGTATTGACCTGCGTGACAGTTAATCGGCTGCTGATTGAACAGGCAACTTAAGGCAGCCTATCCTAGTAAGCCTAGGACTTTGCTTTGATTAACAGGGCAAAATTCCTCTTGGATGTAAAGTTGGTATCATGATGTCCTGGAAACCATAGGTTCTTTGCTAACTGTGAGAAGAATTACCTTTAGGAGGATTCAACACCATAGAGTGCCTTATAGAGACATGGATAGAAGGTGGAATGATGGTGGTCTTATTTTGACACTGAATTAATATTTCCTTAAAATCCAATTTACTTCTGAACTTCAGTTATATGAACCAATAGAGTATCTTCATTATTTAAACTAATTAGTTGGGTTTCTGTTACTTGAAATACAAAAGGATTCTTATGGATACATTCAAACATATGCTGGGTAACACCGTGAAAGAGGTGTGAGAAGAGGGATTTGGATTATAAACTGATAGTTGAACTGAATGGTCTTGAAGAAGCTTTCAATTCTGGAATTCTAATAGGGAATGAACCTAGGTTTCTGTACTTCATCACTTCCATGGGAGTCTAGAAGTGTTGACCAAATTTCCTTCAACTGTCTGTATGTGATACAGAGTGTAAGTTTTAGTAACCAAATTAAGACTACGTGCTTCCCTATGTTTATTATTTATTTTATTTTATGTTATTATTTTTTGGTTAACATATAATGTATTATTTGTTTCAGGGGTACAGGTCTGTGATTCATCAGTCTTACATAATTCACAGCACTCAGCATAGCACATACCCTCCCCAGTGTCCATCATCTGGCCACCCCCTCCCCCCCACCTCCCATCCCTCCAGCAACCCTGTTTTTTTGCTGAGATTAAGAGTCTCTTATGGTTTGTCTCCCTCTATGGTTTTGTCTTGTTTCAGTTTTCCCTCCTGTCCCCTCTGATCCTCTTTCTTGTTTCTCAAATTTCTCCTATTAGTGGGATCATATGATAATTGTCTTACTCTGATTGACTTATTTTGCTTAGCACAATACCCTCTAGTTCCATCCATGCAATTGCAAATGACAAGATTTCATTTCTTTTGATGGCCATATAGTATTCCATTGTATATATATATACATTACATCTTCTTTATCCATTCATCTGTTGATGGACATCTAGGTTCTTTCCGTAGTTTGGCTGTTGTGGACATTGCTGCTAAACATTTGGGGGCATGTTGCCCCTTCGGATCCCTACATTTGCATCTTTGGGTTAAATACCCAGTAATGTGATTGCTGGGTCTTAGGGTAACTCTATTTTCAACTTTTTGAGGAATCTCCATACTGTTTTCCAAAATGGCCCAGCTTGCATTGCCACCAACAATGTAGGAGGGTTCCCCTTTCTCTGCATCCTTGCCAACATCTGTTGTTTCCTGATTTGTTGATTTTAACCATTCTGACTGATGATTACTAAAATGTTCCCCTTTATCTAAAATGGCTTTCAATGCTAATTAGGACACTTTGTGGGGTGGGAGGGTGGTGCAGAGAGAGAGTGAGAATCCCAAGCAGATTCCATTACCAGCGTGGATCCCGATGCAGGGCTCCAGCCCAAAACCATGAAATCATGACCTGAGTCAAAATCAAGAGTTGGATGTTTGACTGACTGAGCCACCCAGGTGCCCCTAGGATACTTACTTATAATTCTAACTAGAATACTTAATTCTGGGTAAAATTTCTTTTTAATAGGTCAGTATTCAGAAGAAAACAATAAAGTATGAAAGAGACCCAATGTAAGATTTTGGCCACAAAGGGTCTAGGCACATCATCTCCACCTTTGTTATGCTGTTCCTTTTTATCCTTTAAAAAAAAGAAATAAAGAAGACCTACATTTATTGTCTTAGGTATCCTTAACTACTAACTATCTCTGATAGGCAGGAACATATCTTTCTGGGATAGAATTTTAGGTTAAAGCTTAATATAACCCGGTTATCTTGGAATAAGATTCAACATTGAAATTGATATAAAATTTAGGAAGTCTGGGTGCGTCTGGGAACTCTGCAGAATAGAGTGATGGTAGACATATATTAAGACAACCACCAGCATGGACAGATGTCACATCTCTATGGTATCACTAACCAAAAGTGACTACCTTCTTAAGAACAACAACAAAAATGAGGGAAAGCATGGAGATAAAACCAGAGTGTGCAAGACAATGGTGCTTTCTCACTCTGTTGCCATCCAATAAAAGTTTGGATCATCTCTGGCATAGTAAAGGGAAAGGCTAATTCCAAGGAGGTCACCACCTGAGCTTGTTGGGATCATTTCCAGAACAGGATGCCTTTGTTACAAAGAACTTCTGTTGTCTTCTTCCTGGAGGATGTGTTTCAGAGCCTCACAGTTTTGGCAAACATGCCTCCATTCCCTTTGTCATCTATTTTCTTCTCCGAAGAGTACCCCCCCCCCCTTTTTCCCATTAAATACAAACACTTTCTTCAGTCTTACGGAGGAGAGAAATTTTGCTCAGGGCATACCCACTATTTACATGTATTTCAGTAATTGACCCAGTCCCCCATAAAGATTTTAAACATCCCTAAAAAATTGAGTCAAATAGAATATGTCTTCTGGTTTTCATGCTTGACCAGTATGAGCTGTAAGCCCTAAGGGCTGAATATGAAGAGGTGAATGAATAAGCTTCTGAGCCTCATAGATGTGAGGCCTCGATTCTGAGAGGTACTTTCATTGTTCTTAACAGTGCAAATTATTCTCTTGTAACGACAATGCAAGAAAATATTTTAGATAATTTCTCAACAGTTCCTTTTATTTTGCGTTGCATTTACATTGTGTCAGTTGTTTAAATATCTTAATAGGGTGTGCTGTTTTCATTATTTTATACATATATTGAAAGAATAAAATGGGAGCATCTTGTAAGTTAAAATTTAGTCTTTAGGAAAAGACATGATCTCTTCTGTAGGAAGTACCCTGGAAGATTTAATCTGAGGAAATTGCTCTTGTCAGCAGCTGTCACAAAACATGTGGCCCATTTTGGAATCTGGAACAGCTGCCATGCTGAAATACTATTTGTTTTTCATGGAGAAATAAGAATATCAGTGGCATTTGTTTTCTTTGAAGTACTTCAGCCTTTTTATTTCTAATTTTGGATGTCAGTGGCCTGTTTGGAATGACTAAAAGAGGCAGAGAATATTCCACTGAGCTTTAATATCTGGGGTATTCCCTGGTATTCCTGCAAGAATGTTGTTAGTGTAGCTGGGTGGGGACCATCCATTCATTATGGCAGATGCCATAAAGTTCTCCAGGAAAACATCCTCCAGGCTACTGTGAAACCTACAGAGTCTTTCTTTCAAAGTGATTTATGGACAGTTTCCTAGAAGGAACATTGTCTCTTCACTCCATCTGTGACACCTTAGGAACTTTTCCCCAAGCTAAACCTTGAGTAACACATGTTTGGTTTCCCCCGGTCTCCGGATGTGCTGTCCTTCCCTCGCATGGCCCCAGTAGCTTGGGAATCTCCATTGCTAGAGAGAGTTTCCCTAAGTAAAAGTGGCCAACTAGGCAAGGGGTGTTTTACCGCATGATCAGAGGCCCAGACTTCTCAGGGCCTCTGTTCTTTGTTGGTTTTTACACCATAGGTTCACTTTAATACATATGTCTGTTTAAAATGTTGACTATATAAATTTTTAATATCTGGACACCCTAGTTATTTTCTGGATTAAAAAATAACACAGGGCAATCAGATGCTGTGGGATAGAGAGTGGGGGATAACCTGGCTTTCGATTCACTTGGTGTCCAAGCTCAGAGCAGGGTGGCCTGAAGTGGGCTGTGCATTAGTAGGTGGAGAAAAGGAGGACAGGCTTGCTAATGCCATTGTATCAGGATTTTAGTGACCTTGGCATGTTCCTAATGCTTCTAACATTTTCACCAAACTGTAAAACGGGGACAGGAATGGTGTCTTCTTCAGAGTAGTGTTGTGAGAGTAAAGGGAAACCATGCATATGAAGTGCTCAGCATAATGTTGACCTTTAATAAAATTACCTCAGTTCAGTGCAAAATCTTCAAATCTTAGAATCCTCATCATTATAACTAAATGTCACAAGGTTGCAAGTTAAAAAGTGACAACATCAACAGATCCCTATTTAAAAAGAAAAACTTTGGGGGAAAAATGTGGAGTAAACTCCAAGGTATATGCCTTCATATGCTATCTATGATTCTTGTTTGATAAGTAAATATTTAAGAAGTAGTGATCCCTGCAAAACACCTTGTAAAATCTGTAATCATATGTAAATAGTGTTGTTTTTATTCTCTCATTAACCATCACTTTTCCTACTAAGTCTGGGGAAAGGACAGGAAGTGGACATGGAGTAAGGAGATGAGGGTCGACACACAGGCTGAATCCAAGGGAGGAGGGTCTCAAAAAAATTAGCAAGTATTTAATATTAACATGCCATGAAGTGATACAAGCATAACAGTGATTGCATTGTCAGGAATGTGTTTGTTCATACAACACTGTGGTGAAAACAGAACTTTGAAATACTAAGACACTATTGAAGTGAGAGCGAGAAAAAAGGAGGAAACCGAATTCTGAGAAAATATTTTTTCCAAACTTTAATTATTTGACCAAAATAGTTATCCTTTCTTTCAACAAGCATTTTTGATCACCTCCGATAGGCTAATGCTACATAGGAAGACTGAGATGGCAATGTGATGACAAAGTTGTTGCGTTTGGGTGGTTGTGCAGAAAAATAAGGGAAGAAGGATGCCTAGGAAGTGGCTGGTGCACATTTTCATAGGAGCTATCCCCCTGTCCCCCCACGCCCCGCCCCTCAGAATTCAAAATTAACTTTGGAGTGTCAGGATCCCTAAAGATACCCTCCCGTCTCCACGCAAGAGCACTGGCAGTTTTCACACTTCAGCTGAATAGGGCACACGTTTCTCAGCCCATCAGTGAAACTGCTGTTGTAAATTTTAATGCATTATTTCTGGCAGCCGTTATGCACTAAAGACTCTTCCAGATAGTCAGACTTTGTTAATAAATAGAGCAGAAGATTGACACACCTGTCTAATCTCGAGGAGCCCAGATGCCTGGTGGGAGGGCAAAGAATGTAGATGACCAGTTCTGAGGTTGGCCGAGTGTGGTAAGAGCCACCGCAGCAGCACTGGCTGGAGTGAGGATGCCTGGAAGAGGACAAGAGGAACTCTTCCTGTCCCTAGAGTTTGCAGCAAATCTTCCTTCGTAAAGTGCAGTCAAACTCCTTTCTCTCCAGGACCGAATTTCACATAGTTTGAGCTGAGAGTTTAGCTCTGGTTCAGAATGTGTGTGTGTGTATGTATGTATATGTATATATATATGTATCTCTCTCTGTCAAACAAATAAAATCTTTTTTTTTTAAAGATTTTATTTATTTATTTATTAGAGAGAGAGAGAGAGAGAGAGAGCACAAGCTCAGGCAGATAGAGTGTCAGGCAGAGGCAGAGGGAGAAGCAGGCTCCCTGCTGAGCAAGGAGCACGATGTGGGACTCGATCCCAGGATGCCGGGATCATGACCTGAGCCGAAGGCAGCTGCTTAACCAACTGAGCCACCCAGGCGTCCCAAAATAAATAAAATCTTAAAAAAAAATAGGTAGAAAGAAGACTGAGGTCATGTACCAGGGCCCAGATTTTATTTTTATTTATTTACTATTTAGTCTCTTAATTTTTAGAAAAATTGCTTGCCCAAACTGAAAAACAAAGCCACATAAAGTAAAAGGAAAATTGAAATGTATCATTGTCACAATGAGGTCACCATCTGTCACAATATGTTCCAATTTTATATTCATTCACTACTAGGCAAAACAAACAAAAAAGACCAGAACACCAGGCTAACAATGGCATATTTTAATTCTGGAGTTAGGAGAGGGTATTTTAAGAGTTCAGGTTTTCAAAATTTTGGGTTTTGAAATTCTATTAGATTATGTTTCTTACTTGAGATTTTTGAAACATTTGTCTGAAAACAAAACATGGGCATTTTACCTTTTCAGATCAGACTTGCAAAACACAGTGTTCATAAAATTTCCTAATATGTGGGCAAAAGGCAGAGCAAAAATTTTCACTGGCTTTAGGTACAAGTAATAAAAGAAAATGCCTAAAGACTTAGCTGAAGTAAGTCCCCAGGAGAGCTCAGAGAAGGAAGATTCGTTTATCATCTCTTCACTTGTATTGCTATCACCCTGTGGCCCACCTGAGACAGGTAATCCTTCTCACCCTCCATAAACTGAGGGCAGGCTGGTTTAACAAGAGCTTGTTCCCAGAGTTTCCGCTTAAACCAAGTTAAAGCACATCATTTAATACTTAAGAACCCAGTGAATTGGCCAGCCTGACTTTTCTTTTCTTTTCTTTTCTTTTTGATAAATACAAGTTGTGTATGTGTAAGGTTTACAACATGATTTGATACACGTGTATACACTGTGACATGATCACCACAATCAAGTTAATGAACAAAATGTATCACTTCAAAGTTATTGCATATGTATGTGTGTAGTGAGAACATATAAGATCTTTTTTTAAGCAAATTTTAAGCATACAATATAGTGTTAACGATAGTTACCATGCCATACATTAGAGCCCCAGAACTTATCTTATAACTAGAAATTTGTGTCCTTTGATGAACACACACCCACCTCCCATCCCCCCGCCCCCCAATGAACCTAGGAGCCACTGTTCTACCCTTCAATTCTGTGAGTTCAACTTTTTAAAATTCCACATAGACATGAGATTACCCAGTATTTGTCTCTGTGTCTGGTTTATTTCACTTAAAATAATGTGTCCAGGTTCATCCACATTGTTACAAATGGAAGGAATTCCTTCTATTTTTTTTTTAATCCATTCTGACATTTCCAACCTATCACTTGCTTTGCTTTCTTGATTAATTCATTTATGCAATGAATAATAAAAACTACAAATGTCAGATGATACACTCTACATATTGGAGGGGAGGAAAGGCGAAGGCAGAAAGGTTCTGTGGAAAGCTCTTTTTGTACCTAATTTCTACTGTGAGTGCTTTATAGATAAATGGCAAAGGGTGGGAGGACTGTGTATCCTAAAGCAGAGGCTATATCAGAGCGATGATGAAACCTCTGTCCTGGATTTGTTGGTTGCAGGCAGGCACAGTGTCAGTGTTCAGATAGAAATATGCCTGGGAACAAAGCTCAGGAGACATGGCAGAGATGGAGAGAGTGTAAGGTTGAAGTTGTGCATCTTATTTGCTTTATGTATAAGTAAAATGATCACATACTAGATATGTAATTTTGAAAATTATTTTGATACTGATAATTAGTATTAGTTATTAATATAATTGATAATATTATGTTGCAGGTCTATCAAAAGTGTAAGAGTCTATTTAGCCAAAATGGCTCCATTTCCATTGAACAGCCATCTTGTTGTTTATGCAGTAAAACTTAAACAGACCCTGCACACACCCCCTCACCCCCGAAGGGGACTTACTTAAAAACAAGTCCTGGAAACCAGTCCCAGATAACAAAGCCCAAATACAAGGGTGGGTCAGGCCAGGTGGAGGTATCCAATCAGTGGGGGCTCATACTGTCTCCCTAGCTACCAAGGAGTATGGGCCCCGCCCTTTGGGCCCCCTTTGGGCGCCAGTCCTGACCAAGGTGATAGGCTAGTTCAAATGTCTATTATAGGGTAAATTGTAATTCAATTGGTCACTTATGTGTGACCTAGCCTGACTGCAGTTTTCTCTGTGTCATTGGCCACCTGTGCATGGCCAGGCCCAACCACATGGACTTTTCCCTTAAAAGCCAGTCTGTAAGGCAGAGTGGGGTCGCCTCTCTCTGTAAGAGATGGCCCTGGCCGGTCAGTTTGATTCTTGATGCTTGGCATGAAATAAAGCTTTGCTTGACCTTCACTTTATATTAGTCTCGCTCCTTTGATTACAGACCCAAACAAAAGTACTTGATAGGAATTTTCTTAAGTCCCCCAAAAGTTCTGAATTTGTTACTTTTCTTGGCCTTCTTTCATAAATATGGTCTCCCCCCTCATAAAGGGCTTCACAATTAGACTTGACTCTAATTTCAGTGTTTATGCTTGAATCTCAATCCTGTCTCATCCCAATGCCTAGATAAATATCTGTATATAATTGGCACCTAGTCCATGTTTAATGGATGACTGACTGCATACTACTTGTAACCCAGGACAACCTACAGTTGCAAATCATGTGTCTGAAGAAGAAAAAAAGTGGGGACCAAAGGGTATAATCCTTGTTTGGAAAAAAAATGAAATTGTAAAGATGAATTAAGAAGTAAAAAAAAAAGGGGGGGGGTTCCTGGGTGCTCAGTCGGTTAAGCATCTGCCTTTGGCTCAGGTCATGATCCTGGGGTCCTGAGATTAAGCCCTGCATCAGGCTCCCTGCTCAGTAGGAAATCTGGTTCTCCCTCTCCCTCTGCTTGCCACTCCTCTGTTCGTGGGTGTGTTCTCTCTCACTCTCTCTCGCTCTGTCAAATAAAAAAATCTTTAAAAAAGAAGTAAAAAAAAAAAAAAAGTAACAACCACCACCAACCAAGTACAGTAAGAAAAAAAAATGATTTGGAATGATATGGTCATCTGGGGGAGAGAGAGATCATAATTTTGGGAGTTTTTCTCTGGCCCAAGTGTTTTGAATTCCTAATAGATGGGGTAATAGGTTCACGAAATGAGAAATCTGTGGGCATGTGCCTTTTCCTCAAGTTTTTAGTGTCACAAATGCTCAAGGGGAGAGATTTTGTCTCAGGAATATCTGTATCCAGTGACATGTTTTACAGAGTACACAACATGCTGCATTTATCTGATACATATTTGTGGAAATCCAAGAGTACATGTAACTTGAGCAGGGCTTTCAAAGATAGATGGGATTTAGGTGAGTGACAAGTACAAGAGATGGCTTCTATCTTCCAAATCAGAAGTGGATGGAGAAAGTCTTTGTTCTCTTTGACATGGAGTCAGGGTATGCTAGCAAGAGCGGAAACTTTAAGAAAAGAACGAGAGTGATAGGGGTGGGGATAAATTCTAGAAGGTTTGTGTTGAAAGCATACAACATGTTAAATTTTTAAATAAGGCATATACTTTTGATCATGTGACAAAATGGGAGTGGTGTATTTGAAAAATGTATTGTACTCATAAATTCATTCATGTGCATTTCTCTTGAGTATGTACCTAGGGTCAGAGTAGCTATGTTTTGGGGATGCCTTGTTACCCACTTCATTTGATTGGTGCAAGAAGAAATTAGGGTAGAGTGAACAGATATTAAGTCTGTAGAAATAGGCAGGATGGGTGTGACAAGAATAGAAAAGAAATGAGTGTGAGAAACAATAGAAAGGGAGAACAGTGTTTTCCCATGCAGGAGTTTCAAAGGTGGTCATGGATAGAAATGTTCAAATTTGTTTGGGAATATGATTTTCTTGGGAAATAAAAATTTAAGGTAGGGAGGAGAAAACCAAAATGAAATGTCAGCTGGCTGGTGACAATGGGGCCAGAAAGTCAAGGGAGACCCCTGAGGTTGGAAATGAATATTGGAAATTAGCCACACCTACCTGATGGTTGTGCTGATATTCCCAGAGCATTTGGGACTTGCAGTTCTCATTGATTCATTTATAGAGGAAGTGTTCATGGGGCACTCATCTGCCAAAAATCTCTCCAGGAGCTGGGGATGTAGCATCAACCAAGCAGAACAAATCCCTTAAGGACTTGACATTCTAGTTAGAAGAAGATATGGCTTATCATTTTTGTGGGCCATAAGTGATGGCAAGAAAAAGCTGGGCAGGAAAGTAGGGATGGTAAGTGCAGAGGGCAGGGGAGTGCAATTTCAAACAGCCTGGTGGGGGGCAGGTATCATTGAGAGGGTGAGCAAAATCTGAAGGAGGTGTGGATGTCAGCCCACTGCAATCTGAGAGAGCTGTTTAGAGGGTGCAAGAAAGCAAAGGTCCTGATCCCATCCCTCATGTTTCAGGAAAATCGAGGAGGCCAGAGTGGCAGGGGTGGGAAAGAAGTAGAGAAGGAAGGGGTGAGGAAAGGGCCTTGTCTTGCTTGTTGGGCCAAACTTACCATTTACTTCTGAAAGAGAAGAGAATCCCGTGAATAGCTGGGAGCCCACGAAGGACATGATGGGACTTGTATTTTAAATGGTGCCTTCTGCTTGCTCTGTGATTATAGAGAAGTGACTCATTGGATTGAAGATGGGCTTATTGCTCTAATTCAAAGCACTGTTGTTTAGACAAAATAATTAACCACTTGACTTTTGAATTCCCCGAAACACCATCTTTTTAGGTTTCGATTAAACTTTCTTCATTTCCACTAAAGCACATTTCCAGCATTTTCTTTAGCATTTCTCAAAACCTTGCATCACTGCTGTCATGGAAAATTCACATTAGGAAGCTTCCTGGATTAGGTGAGAGATAAATAGCTATTTAATTATCTCTTTTATTGACTCTGTGTTCTCAAGTGCAGACAACGTTGATCTTACTGAATTTTATTTCATTCTCTAGATCTTCTTTTTTAAAGAATTCAGGTAAATGTATTTGGAGGAGAAGTTGGTCATAGATGGCCTACACTTTCCACTGGTTCCAATTACAGTTATAATTAATGATCTCTGGAGGCTAGCACCCATTATTTCACAAAATATGTTATATATGTTATATATCTAAAAAATCACACTCTGCTGTTGCTGTGTTATTAAAATAGTGACAAATTCTAGAAAATTCCAAGCAGGACTTTAACCTACTCCAGTGTGTGTGAAACTTTTGAGACACCTTTCCTTTCATATGGACCTTAGACTTAAAATGTCTGAAGTTCTGGCCTAAATTTAGCTCAGATATTGCTGGTAATTGGGAAGAGATAGCTCTTTTAGAATTAAGATTGTTGGTTTCCCTGCTTAAAATGTGTTTAAACATGAGGAAACAAAATGGCTATCACACCTAAAAGCCTACATATCTATTAGTCACTTCTTAATACAGTGAGTGATTTTCACAGCACATTACTGTGCCATTTTGGAGAGGCCGTATACTGGGTCAGGGTCTGTAGATCCTGTAAATAAACAAGCAAAGGAGTAAAATTGCATAATGCCTCTGAAGAGAAATGAATCCAGCACACCTGGAATGAGTTAAAATTTTCTTTCATCTTTGATAAACACTTGTTTTAGGAATCTGAACATTCTATTTCAAATAGTTCAATAAACTAAAAATTTGCTATCTGTTATGTCAGGCTCCTTTGCTTAGGTTATGTCCAATAATCCTATAAAATGATTGTCTAATATAACTAACCAAACTGAAGTGAGACAAACACTTGGTATAGTCTTGAAATTATTAGTGAAAGTTTCAATTTGAGTTGTAAAAACCTGAAGAATTGAGGTTTTAAGTAATTGAGGAATAATTTTTATTGTAAAGTCCGATTGCAAACAAACCCTAAGATCCCTTGAGTATTTGATCGGGTATACTGCTTTATAAGAAAATTTCTTTTTTTTCTAAAAGAGATTGAGGCAAACCAAGAAAGAGACTGTTAGCTATAGAGAACAAACTGGTGGTTACCAGAGGGGAGGTGGGTGGGGGGATGGGGGAGATAGGGGATGGGGACTAAGGAGTGCAGTTATGAGAGCGCAGGGTGTTGTATGTAAGTGTTAAATCACTATATTGTATAGCTGACATACAACTGTATGTTAACTAGCTGGAATTTATTTATTTATTTATTTTTTAAAAAAAGATTTTATTTATTTATTTGACAGACGGAGATCACAAGTAGGCAGAGGGGCAGGCAGAGAAAAATAGAGAGGGAAGCACGCTCCTTGCTGAGCAGAGAGGCTGATGTGGGACTCGATCCCAGGACCCTGAGATTATGACCTGAGCCGAAGGCAGAGGCTTAACCCACTGAGCCACCCAACTGCCCCTAACTAGCTGGAATTAAAATAAAAAACCTAGAACACACAAAATTGTAATCATAAATCTCATTTTTGTCAAAAACTTCTCTGAAAAAAACCCCCAACCTCCAACAAAGCAAAACAGACGTTGTAACTAAGGTTGTGAATTAGGTAAAGTGTATTCTTTTCAAGATTACCCTAGTTAAGTAGAGGGCATATGAAAAATGTTCAGATTCTTACAAAGACATACACACATAAAAGACATACCTGTTCAGTTTGGTTAATTCAAATGTCCTCATCCACTCATGCCCACTGTTTGGGACTCCTTGGGATATTAAAAAATTGAAATCCAGTAATGTGCCTACTGTTTGGGCAGGAGTGTGGGGCTTGTGAAATTTCTAGAATAATAAATAGGACTGTTGAAAACAATATGGCTTTATACAAAATTGACTTAAAAATCTAGAGAAAACTGAAATTTCAGGAACAGATGTTTTCCTGATAGGATTTTCTAAGAAAGCCATGAGGAAATGGTTCACCTCCCTCCCCAGGAAATAACACGCCAGATCTATTTCTAACAATTTCCCGTGGTAATCCTTCAGAGATAGGAAGTAGATTGAAATTAGTTTCTGATCTGATTTGACTGTTTCTGTCACTTATTATTCCATAGTTACTCTGCTTACCTAAGTCAACCTTCCCTAGGTATCTTTTTCTGTATTAATGTAATACCTTCCCTCTTCATGGCTGGGAAAATATTTGTGCATGTTTGTGTGTTAAGTACTGACCCTCCTCCCCAATCCTTTATAATAAAATAAAAAAAAAAAAACGGATAGAAAACGTGTTCTGAAGAGGTCATAGATTTGAAAGTTTTGCCTCTGAGGGAATTCACTGAAATTTTCTCTGATAAGAAAGAGGACATTCAGCCCACAAAAATCACAGGGAAGATGAACCAGATCCCAAAGCTCAGCTGTAAAAGTTAGGACATGAACTGTTGCCTGCGATTTTATTGCAGTGACTCACAACTGCCTAACAGGTGCCTTTTTGGAAAACAGAGACACTAAAGTACTAAAAAAAAGACACCTCTCATCTTAAAGATTCAAAAGAGATTCAAAGGCTTTATTGTTTTTTATTAGAAATTAACACCATTGAGGAATATAGCCATAGGAAGTGGGGATACTTTCATTTACTGCTGCATCGCTAGTGTGTTACATAATACCTACCATACAATAAACCCTTAATAAGTGATTGTTGCTTTGTGGGTTGATAAAAGAATGAAAGAATGCTATTTCTTGATTTGTCCTTTTTGGCAGCATGAGAAAGTTATTTGGATATTATATGTTTTATTCAACAATTTAGTGACTTGTCCATTCATTAAATGCATATTGCCTGCAACATACCAGTGTTAGGTAGGTCCAAGGGAAAGATAATAAATCACAGGGACATCATCCCTGATCTCGTGGTGTTTACTGTAGACTGCATTTTGGTATCAGGATGAAACAGTTAGAATGTAGATGCGCATGCTGAGGTTGCTTATACTAGGATTATGACTAATTGACTATCAGATGGATGATTTCCAGTTGTGCCTTGCTAAGCATGTCATCAGTTCTGAAGTTGAGCCATGCATCAAAAGTATCTAGAGAGCTTGCGAAATACATTTCCAGGCCCCTACCCACAACCATTCAATCAGAATTTCTGGAGTTGGAACCTAGAAGTCTGCAGTTTTAAGAAACTAGATTCTGTCTGATGAAACAAAATGGGCACTCAGGAATCACATGAGAACGAGTTACGTTGGCGCTCATGACCCACAGGCTGTTGGAACGAGCAGCATGTAGCCGTGGCTTTGGCTTTGGTTCTGAGGAGGGCACGGGAGACACTAAGCCAACATGATTGCAAGGATGGGGCAAGTGAGGCCTCATCTCATGCTTTCTGCAATTGGAGATAGGCTTCACTGTCTCAAAACTGCGGAAAGTGTTGGTTGCTTGCAATATACAATGCAGAGAATTAAAAATTCTCAATGAAGAGAATTGTTGAGAAGGCTTCTGTA
Source organism: Taxidea taxus jeffersonii (assembly GCA_003697995.1). NCBI lineage: Eukaryota > Metazoa > Chordata > Mammalia > Carnivora > Mustelidae > Taxidea > Taxidea taxus. Next base: position 42,818 of record ML093006.1, on the reverse strand, counting down.
GAGCATATGACGAACCAAACAACTTCTCCTGAAGAGGAGAAATCTGACTACATACATTCTCGTCCTACCTAGAGGTGAAGTACAATGAGCAAACTTCTTTACCTAAAACACCCATAAGGGGCGCCTGGGTGGCTCAGTGGGTTAAAGCCTCTGCCTTCGGCTCAGGTCATGATCCTAGGGTCCTGGGATCGAGCCCCACATCGGGCTCTCTGCTCAGCAGGGAGCCTGCTTCCTCCTCTCTCTGACTGCCTCTCTGCCTACTTGTGATCTCTGTCTGTCAAATAAATAAAATTTTTAAAAACAAAACTAAACACCCACAAGATTTCTGTATTTGAGCAGTAAGGAGAGTATTAGAATTTCTCTTTACTTTTTCTTAGTCATGAATGACAATTAATGAACTTAAGTATTAATCATGTCTAACTTATTTAGCCCCAGCCCCCCATGTTCCCATAACAGCCTGGGACCCCACATAAGGGGTCTAGTTGATCTCAAAAGACCTCCAAACCATAAAAAATGATAATAAATAATTACTACTTATACTTTAACACCATAAGTTTGGGTGACTTCTTATATAGCAAAAAATAACTGATCTGTCTCTATCCTTTGCAGTTTTGTGATGCTTATTGTTAAAGGAAGGATTGTTTTTCTGGTAGCATTTCCTATTGTCAAGATATTGAAACTTAATCGCCTGTTGTTGTTTTTTTTAAACCTCCTCCTCTGTTGCATGGTTCATTATTGAAAACAAAATGCATGTCAAATTGTCTTGAAAACAATAAACAGAAATATGTAAAGTTTGGGATTATAAACGACTGGTTCATTGCTGCCTGGTGGAAGATCAAAGTGAAGTAGTTTTGTTTGTGAGTTTTATACAGCTGTAGTTTTTGAATTTCATAATTAATAACATAAAAATAATAACAAAAGAGTAGCAATGTATCCCTAAATTACTTTAAGAACTTTATAGGCATTATTTTAAGAAAAACTAGGTCAAGTATTTGTGAACTTTTACTAGTGGTTTTTAGTTTTGAAAGCACTATTTAGTCAAAATTGGGGGTGATGCAAATTTGGGTCTCTGTCAACCAAGGAAAATGTTATGTATCTTCTCTTCTTTCAGGTTAATCTTTGAACTGATTTTAACCTGAAGAATCTCTTGATACTCTTTATCCCATTGCTGAAAATGGAATTCATTAGACAGGTTTTTTTTTTTTTTTTCATCGTAAATTCCATTTTTCTTTTACATCTCTGGTCTTACACATAATCTGATCTATTTATAAAGAGAAATGGTATAAAAAAAGGAGTGGCATAGAGAAATCTAAGCAAGTAGTAAAGGAGTATGCAAGTTTAAATTAATGTGGAATTCATTTAACAGATATTAAATTCCTGTGGCCATTAATAAGGTCTGTGAGAGAGAATGTTTGCTGCATTTGGTTTGTTAGCATAACTTAAAATCAGCCTCACCAACTGTTTCTGTTTTCAGAGGTCTTAATTGTGCAGTCATGTCAGCATTCTCCCGACGCTGACAACTGCTGGGCAATTAGTTCTTTATCTTTTTATCTTGAATTGCCATTGCTTTCTTTACTGCTTGAGCTAAGCAGAAATGGCCCGAATAAGACTTCTGCATAACCCCATTTTATAAACATGTTAAATCACATTTATAGATGAAACTATCACCGTGTCAAGCTGCAAGTTTATTAACCCATAGTAATGTTCACGTTGGACCAGCAATGCAGAAAATTGCAGCAGTATTTCTAGAGCAAAACTGTGGTTGACACAAATGCTTGCCTTTTCTTTAATTGAGGTGCATATTAAGCTGACTTAAAATGCTGCTTATTCTTGTTATTTGAGTAGACTGCCTTCTTAATAATCTAATTTCCTTTGTGTGATGGCCTGAAACAAAGTGCTTACTTGGAGAGGAGCAATTTGTGGTCACAGATACACTTGACCTGAAATAACCAACCTCCTGGGACCTCCCAAAGGGTCTGTGGTCCATCTGAGAGAGCCCAGTTACAGCTCACCGCACTATGCTCTAGCCTCTTCTCACTTGCCCAGAGTTCTCTAGTAAGTCTAAATGACTGTTAAGAACAAGAGTTGCACCTCTATCACAGAAAAGGGCATTTAATTATTAACTCTTAACGTGGGTCGTCACTGAAAAAGCAGCTGGTATCTAAGACTTATGCAGTCCTTAATTGTACAATCATTACTCTATCCGTGTCAGTTCCCTCATTTCTTCTTTTTTGCTTGCTCATTTCTTTTTCATGATTAGTAGAGTTGTTTACCATTGTTGGAAGTTCTTATTTATATCAAATCCCATGCTAGCTGTATAATGTCTAACTTCCCACAATCCCACATTTCAGCCATTAATAGCGGTGTTTCTCAGCTGAGGAAACTGAGAACTAAGGCCAAACCCCAATTTCAATTCTCCTTTGATTCTTTCTACTCTTCCATATGGTAGTAGCCAAATTCCACTTGCATTACAAGATGAGAAATGTTGTGCCCCCACTGCTGACTTATCACTGTTATGACCAGAGGGCCCCCTCCCTGCCACTCCCATCTGGAGCTACACCCTCTGTGCTACAGCTGATTTTTTTAAATGGAAATGGAAAATGGGTAAATAACTCATTTTAGGTATACAAGGTAATAATTCAATTTTTATATATGCTACAAAATAATCATCACCAGTGTAGTTCCCATCTGTCACCACACAATTGACCACCTTCATCCATTTTGCCCACCCCCCAAGTTCTTTCTTTTTTGATAACCAATCTCTTGTCCGTATTTGAGTTTTGTTTTGTTTTTGTTGATTTGGTTTGCTAGATTTCACATGTAAGTGAAATCGCACAGTATTTATCTTTCTCCATCTGACTGACATAACATAATACCCTCAAGGTCCACCCAAGTTGTTGCAAATAGCAAGATTTCCTTCTTCTTGTAGGTGAGTAATATTCTATTGTATATATATATACCACATATCCTTTATCCATTCATCTGTTGATGGCCACTTGGGTTATTTTCCATATCTTGGCTTTTATAAAGGATACTACAGTGAATGTAGGAGTACATGTATCTTTCTGAGTTAGCATTTTTGTTTTCTTCTGATAAATAACCAGAAGTGGAAAAACTGGAACTTCTATTTTTAATTTTTTGAAGAATCACCATCCTGTTTCCTACAGTGCTTGTACTTCTTTCCAGTCCCACCAGGAGTGCGCTATAGTTTCCTTTTCTCCACATCCTCTCCTGTACAGGTTATTACTCCTCTTGTTGATAATTGCACTTCTAACAAGTGTGAGGTGTTGACTCATTGTGGTTTTGACTTGCATTTTTCTGATAATTATTCTGATAAGTGATAGCGAACATCTCTTCATATGCCAGTTGGCTTTCTGTATGTTTTCTTCAGGAAAATGTCCGTTTAGATTCTCTGCCTATTTTTAAATCAGATTATTTGATATTTTACTATTGAGTAGTTTGAATTCTTTTTTTTTTTTAAGTTTTTTTTATTTATTTGACAGGCAGAGATCACAAGTAGGCAGAGAGGCAGGCAGAGAGAGAGAGAGAGGAGGAAGCAGGCTCCCCACTGAACAGAGAGCCTGATGTGGGGCTCTATCCAGGACCCTGAGACAATGACCTGAGCCGAAGGCAGAGGCTTTAACCCACTGAGCCACCCAGGCACCCCTGGGTAGTAGTTTGAATTCTTTACATGTTTTGGATATTAACCCCTTGTTGGATATATGACTTGAAATTATTTTCTCCCATTTAGTAGGTTGTCTCTTCATTTTTTAAATAGTTTCCACACTGCGTTAAAACTTTTTAGTTTGTTATAGTCCCGCTTGTTTATTCTTACTTTTGTTGCTGTTGCTTTTTGTTAGATCCAAAATTCTAATGCCAAGGCCAAGACCAAGGAGTTATATACCTATGTTTTTTTGTAGGAGTTGTATGGTTTCAGGTCTTACATTTAGGTCTTTAAGGCATTTTGGGTTCATTTTTGCATACTATGTAAGATAATGGTCTAGTTTTTTTTGTTTGTTTGTTTGTTTTGTTTTTTTTGCATGTGACTGTCCAATTTTTCCATTAATATTTATTGAAGAGACTACCCTTTGTTCATTTGTATATTGTTGGATCTTTTATCATAATTTAATAATGCATGAATAACTACATGCATGGGCTTACTTTGAGACTTTTGCTGTTTCAATGACCCATGTCTGTTTCTATGCTAATACCATGCTGTTTTGATTACTGTAGTTTTGTTTGGCTTAAAATCAGGGAGCATGATACCTCTGGCTTTGTTTTTTCTCAAGATTGCTTTGACTATTTGGAGTGTTTTGTGGTTCTGTACAAAATTTAGAATTATTCTAGTTCTGTGAAAAATGTCTTTGGAATTTTGATAGGGATTGCACTTAGTGTGTAGATTGCTTTGGGTAGGGCAGACATTTTAACAACTGTAGTTCTTCCGATCCATGAGAATGGAATAGCTTTATGTTGGTTTCTGTTTTCTTCATTTTTAAAATTAATGTTTTATGGTTTTCAATATTCACATCTTCTACTTAGTTAAATTTATTCCTAGGTATTTTATTCTTTTTGGTGCAATTGTAAATGGGATTGTTTTTATTTATCTCTTTCTGATAGTTCATTCTTAATGTGTGGAAACACAACACAAAAAAATTCTGTATATTGATTTTGTATCCTGCAGCTTTACTGAATTCATTTATTCTAACACTGTTTTTGTGAGTCTTCAGGTTTTCCACAGAGTATCAAGTCTCTGGAATAGTTTTACTTCTTCCTTTACAATTTGAATGCCATTTATCTTACCTATCTTATCTATCCTATTGTATCCTATCATATCTACCTTACCTTAAGGCTGTGCCTAGGACTTACAGCACTATGTTGAATAAAAGTGGTGAGTAGGGGGCGCCTGGGTGGCTCAGTTGGTTAGGGGACTGCCTTCGGCTCAGGTCGTGGTCCTGGAGTCCTGGGATCGAGTCCCGCCTCCGGCTCCCAGCTCCATGGGGAGTCTGCTTCTCCCTCTGACCTTCTCCCCTCTCATGCTCTCACTCTCTCTCTCAGATAAATAAATAAAATATAAAAAAAAAAGAAATATCTCTAAAAAAAAAAAAAAGTGGTGAGTGGGAATCCTTGTACTGCTCCTGATCATAGAGGAAAAGATTTTAGCCTCTTTACCACTGGGTATGATGGTAGCATAATTGTCATATATGGCCTTTATTATATTGACTTACATTCTTTCTACACCCACTTTGTTGAGAGTTTTTATCAGAAGTGGAGGTTGAAATTTGTCAAGTGCCCTTTCCCTGCATCTTTGATCAGTTCTTCTCTCCATTTTATTAATTTGGTGTATCATATTGTTTGACTTGTGGATATTGAATCATCCTTGTATTTCTGAAATAAATCTCACTGAACATGGTTTTTGTTCCTGTAATGTATTGTTGAATTCGGTTTACTAATATTTTGTTGGGAATTTTTGCACCTATATTCATCAGGGATATTGGCTGTGATGATGATAATGATGGTGTGTGTGTGTTATCCTTGCCTGGTTTTCTGAGTAGTGCTGGCTTTGTAAAATGAGTTTGGCAGCATTCTCTTTTCAGTTTTTTGGAAGAGTTTGAGAAATATTGGTATTAAGTCTCCATTGAATGTTTGGGACAAATCACCACTGAGTCTGTTCGGTCCTGGGCTTTGGTTTATTGGATTTCAATTACTGATTCAATCCCCTTAGTAGAAAATCTGAATAGACCAATTATTATTTCTTCCTCATCCAGTCTTGGAAGATTGTATATTTCTAGGAACTTAACAATTTCTTCTATGTTGTACAATTTTTGGTACATAATTGTGCATAGTAGTCTCATGACACTTTGTATTTGCATGGTATCTATTGTGACTTGCTCTCTTTCATTCTGATTTTATTTGAGCCATCTCTCTCTTTTTTTCTTGGTGAGTCCAGCTATGGGTTTGTCAGTTTTGTTTATCTTTTTTAGATTTTATTTATTTGACAGACAGAGATCACAAGTGGGCAGAGAGGCAGGCAGAGAGAGAGAGGAGGAAGCAGGCTCCCTGCGGAGCAGAGAGCCCTATGTGGGGCTTGATCCCTAGACTCTGGGTTCATGACCTGAGCCGAAGGCAGAGGCTTTAACCCACTGAGCCACCCAGGCACCCAGTTTTGTTTATCTTTACAAAGAACCAGCTCTAAGTTTCAATGATATTTTCCATTTTTTGTTCCCTATTTCATTTATTTCTGCTCTGGTATTTACTATTTTCTTTCTTTTACTAGTTTTGTGATTCATTTGTTTTTCGTTTTTTAGTTCCTTTAAGTGTAAAGTTAGATTGAGAGGTTTTTTTCCCCCTTGCATAGGCCTGTATCACTAGCAACTTCCCTTTTAGAATGCTTTTGCTCCATTCCATATATTTTGGATTATTGTATTTTCATTCTCAATTGTTCAAGGTATTTTTAAATTTCCCTTTGATTTGTTCATCAACCCCTTGGTTGTCAGTGGCATGTTGTTTAATTCCCACATATGTATGATTTTTCCAGTTTTTGTAATGGATTTCTTGTTTTACACCATTGTGGTAGAAGAAGATGACTGATAGGACTTCAGTCTTCTTAAATTTTGAGACTCATAGCTTAACACATGATCTCTCCTGAAGAATGTTTCATGTGCACTTGAGAAGAATGTGTATCCTGCTGCTTTTGGATAGCGTGTTTTGTACATATCTATTTAGTCCATTTAGTCTAATATGTTGTTTAAAGTTGATTTTTGCCTTATTGGTATTTTGTCTGGATGATCTGTCACTGAGGCAAGTGAGGTATTTCTGTATCCTACTGCTTTTGTATTGCTATCAAATTTTCTCTTTAGATCTGTTACTATTTGCATCATGTATTTAGGTGCTCCTATGTTGCATACATAAATATTTACAGATGTTATATCCTCTTGTTGGATTGACCCCTTTATCATTAATAATGATATATATATATATACCATTAATAATGATATATATATATATATATATATATATATAATGCTCTTTTAAATTTTCTATTATAGTCTTTGTTTTAAACTCTTTTTTGTTCTCGGGCACCTGGGTTGCTCAGTTGGTTAAGCATCTGACTGTTGATTACAGCTCAGATCATGGTCTCAGGATCTTGGGATCAAGACCTACTCATGTTCTGCACTCAGCGGGGATTCTGCTTGAGATTCTCCCTCTCTGGCCCTCCTCCCCAGCCCCACTCACACATGCTCCCTCCCTCTCTCTTTCTCTAAAATAAATCTTTTTTTAAAAGGCTATGTTGTGGGGCACCTGGGTGGCTTAGTGGGTTGGGCCTCTGCCTTTGGCTCGGGTCATGATCTCAGGGTCCTGGGATCAAGCCCCGCATCAGGCTCTCTGCTTACTGGGGAGCCAGCTTCCACCCCCTCTCTCTGCCTGCCTCTCTGCCTACTTGTGATCTCTCTCTGTCAAGTAAATAAATAAAATCTTAAAAAAAAAAAAGTCTATGTTGTCCTTGATGAGTATGGCTACACCATTTTTTCTGTCTCCATTTGCATGGAATATATTTGTCCATCACTTTACTTTCAATTTATATGTGTCCTCAGATCTGAAGTGAGTTTCTTGTAGGTGATATATAGGTAAGTTTTGATTATTATTCATTAAGACACTGTCTTTTGATTGGAGAATTTAGTCCATTTATATTTAAAGTAGTTGTTGATAATTATGTACTTACTGCAATTTTTTAAAATGCTTTGTGGTTGTTTTGATAGTTTTTCTCTATTTCTTTTTTTTCTTGTTTTCTTCCATTGTGGTTTGACGCCTTTCTTTATTGTTTTGTTTAGATTCCTTTCTCATTATTTTTGTGTATCCACTATAGGTTTTTGTTTTGTGGTTACCATGAGATTCACACATTCATATATGACATTCACATATGTGACTGTATAATATATATATAAAATTTCATTATGTATATATATACGACACATATGTCATATATATGTATAAAATGTCATATATCTAGATAATCAGTGGATAATATAATATAAATTACCTATATAATCAGTCTATTATATATAATATTTATATGATCAGTCTATTTTAAGTTTATAGCAACTGAAATTTGAATGCATTCTAAAAACTGAATTTTTGCTCTTCACTCTGTATTTTTGATTTTTAATCTTCTGTTTTACATTTTTTTATTTTGTGTGTCCTTTAGTTGTTGTACTTATGGTTAAATTTTCTACTTTTGTATTTTAACCTTCATACTAGCTCTATAAGTATTTAAACCACTACTCTCATTATCTATTCATCTTTACCAGTGAGATTTTTACTTTAATAGCTTTTCTTGTTGCTAATTAGTGCCTTTTCTTTTCAGCTTAAAGACCCCTTAACATTACTTCTGAGGCCCTTTAGTGGTGATGAACTTCTTTAGGTTCTGCTTGTCTGGAAAGCTCTTTACTTCGACTTCTCTTCTGAATGATAACATTGCCAGGTAGAATATTCTGAGTTGGAAGTTTTTTCCTTGAAGTGCTTTGAATGTATCATGCCTCTCTTTTCTGACCTGCAAAATTTCTGCTACAAAATTAGTTGATAGTCCTTGTATGTAACTTTTTTTTTCCTCTTGATGCTTTTAAGGTTCCCTCTCTATCTTTAACTTTTGAAACTTTAATTATGTGTGTCTTGCTATTGCTCCGTTTGGGTTTACCTTACTTGGAACTTTTTGATGCTAGATCTGGATGTTTGTTTTATTCTTCAGATTAGGAAAGCTTTTAGCCATTCTTTTTTCAAATAAGTTTTCTGTTAATCTCTTCTTCTGGGATCATTATGATAAAAATGTTATTCTGTTTGATGGTATCCTATAGGTAGGTCCATTAGGCTATCTTCATTAAAAAATAATATATTTTTTAAATTTTTGCAGCTGTCTTAGTGAATTCCATTGTTTTATCTTCCAGGGTTCAGATGTGTTCTTTTACTTCATCCAGTCTGCTATTGAAACTCATCCCTAGCATATTTTTCAGTTCATTTATTGCATTCTTCAGTTCTGTGACTCCTCTTTGGTACTTTCTTGTGTTATCTCATGTTCATTCTTCTCCCAAAATGGATGAGCATCTTCATGACCATTATTTGAACTCTTCAACAGGTAGAATAATCACCTTAGCCCATTAAGGTATTTTTCTGAGGTTTTGTCTTGTTCTTTCACTTGTAACATTTTCCTTTGATCCTCATTTTGCTTGACTCTCTGTGTTTGTTTCTATTTATTAAGTAAAACAACTATATTTACCAGTCTTGAAGGAGTGGCCTTGTGTAGGAGATAAATGTTATTGTTCAAACTTGCTCTAGTTTTGGTTGTCTTTTCAATTTTTGTGATTGTTACATAGCCTCAATTATTCTTGATAAGTCCCAGTTGTTGAGGGTATGTGAAGACTTGCCAGTGTTCCAAAGGCAAAGATTTCTGTCAGCACCTAGTTTCAGGCTGATTGGAAGCTAGATCCTTAATTAGCACAGTTTAAAGTACATAAATGTATATAGTTCTTTGTAAACTCTGCTGACCTCCAGATTGGGAGATTTGGAGGTGTCCCTCAGGTGACAGTTGCAAAAATTAGGTCTTCAGATGAATGTATATGTTCCTTTCTGAAAGATGTCAGCAAACTGTGGCAAGGTCAAGAGAGGACTTAAAGGTGGTGTCTCTGTCTATATTTTCTGAGAGTGTCTTTGTAGCCTCTAGATATGTGATGGACCTGAATTCTAACCCTCAGGTTAAAGCTCCAAAATAAGCAAATAGAGCTTTTTCACAGGCTGTCTGAGGGTGTGTATCAGTTGGCTTTCTGTGCTGTACCTGGGTATGGTACCCACCCCAAACTCTTTCTGATGGTTATAGTCTCATGGGTCCCAGAAAGGCCGGGCCCTCTGGCCACTATGGCCAGGTGATCAAGGGGGTGGTTCCTGTTTGGATGCATTCACCTGCTGGCATTAGCAAGGCTGTGAGACAGTGCTGAGGGCAAGGCATGTTTGCAGCATTAATGATGCTGGGCATAGGACATGCCTGCAATTAGCAAGACCAACAATGTTGGAGGTGGAATGTGCTCCTGGTGTAGTTGTACATGTTCTTCTATCCTCTGCTTTTCCTGGAAATTGGCAGCCATATTTAAAAACTTATTCTGACTTAGCTTGTATCCCTTAGCAAAGACTATTTTTGATGCTGTGTTATTTTATCAGAAGGCCCATGATACCAATCTTCATTATTTTTTGAGTTAATAGCCAGCAGTTTGCCATATCTGGATCCATTAACTATGTTTTATCATTTTATTTGCACTTTTTATCTCAGAAAATTTTATGTTTCCTCTAATCTATGATTGTAACATTTTATTTAGTAAAGGAAGAGTTTTTTTGATCATTTTTTCCCTCTTATTAGTTCATTTTCAAGATTATAAATTGGGTTCCTTGTTATCATTTTTAGAAAGCAATCAATTAATTTTTAAAATTATATAACGTTATGAACTTGTTTTAAGTGTGTGTATATATGTATTACACACACACTTGTATATACTTATACATATATATGTATATTTTATATTCAATCCATTGCAATTCTTATTTTTACTGAAACTCAAATTGCCTCATCTTTGGTCAGTGGGAATTTGTTCAAGTTAGCTTCTGAGTTTTTGGGTTTTTGTTTGTTTGCTTTTGTTTTTGTTTTTGAGCTTAAATTAGTAGTCTGTGGCTCTGCCTGTTCTGTTACCCTGTCCCACTGATACGATCTTCCTCAAAACTGCCTGAGCTCCAATCTTTGTTCTCTTAGCTTAGAGAGACCACTAGGTTCTGTTTGTGTCCTTCCTCCCTGCATCATGGTCCAGATCTGCCTCCAGGTGGCAGCTACAAACAACCATTAGCCTCATCTTATTTGATTCCTTTACTTCAGAGATCAATCTTGTTTTGGCTATTGCCCAATATCTGAAAATGACTATTTTATGTATTTGAGCCTGTATTTTTTTTTTTAAAGATTTTATTTTTATTTATTTGTTAGAGAGAGAGAGCAAGCACAGGCAGACAGAGTGGCAAGCAGAGGCAGAGGGAGAAGCAGGCTCCCTGCCAAACAAGGAGCCCGATGTGGGACTCGATCCCAGGACGCTGGGATCATGACCTGAGCCGAAGGCAGCCACTTAACCAACTGAGCCACCCAGGCGTCCCTTTGAGCCTGTTTTTAAGTCATTCCTAGTGGGAGTGCATGTCTGGTGTGAGGTAGTCCAACCTGGAGGAGTAGAATTTCCTCCATTAACTCAATTTTCTTATTTGTGGGGATTTTTTCAGGGGTTTTGTTGTCTATTTCATCTGTCTGTTTTATGCTTCTACCCTTATTACTGTCTTTTAAAACTCCCATCCAAAATGTAGTTTTAAAAAATATGATTTTGCTTTTGAAGGGATATCATAACACAATTTTCCTTAAAGATTATTTAAAAATGAGTGAAAAACATTCCATTTAGACATTTTGAATAAATTCTTCCTTTATAAACAGACAAGTATTGTCTTTAAGTTCTGTAAAACAGAATGGGAAAAATCTGTACAGTCAGTTCTCACTGCACCATACCATGTTAAATGATACGTGTGCATATTAGAACTAGGTTCACACTTTTCACAGGTCCCATTCGTGACAGTTATCATTAACATAGTAGTATACAAAGCAGGGACCTATTGTAGTTACAAAATATATTTGCCAAATCAAAGAGGTGACTTGTCTCAACTCGAGACAAATAAAAATTTAAAACTTACAAGAAATAAATCCACAAAAAATTGGGTTGCTAAAACTTATACAAAATGCAAAAGTTTAACAGACATTTTAACAAGGAAGGCATAGGGGCGCCTGGGTGGCTCAGTGGGTTAAAGCCTCTGCCTGCAGCTCAGGTCATGATCCCAGGGTCTTGGGATTGAGCTCCGCATCAGGCTTTCTGCTCATCAGGGAGCCTGCTTCCCTTCCTCTCTCTCTGCCTACTTGTGATCTCTGTCAAATAAATAAATAAAATCTTAAAAAAAAAACCATAGAAGGCATAAAATAAAATTCTCATAGTAATTTAAGTTTCCAGACCCTGGTGACTTCTTATTGAAGTTCATCAAAACATTTTGAACAAATACTTGATTCTCTTAAGATGTTTCAAAACAGAGTATGAAGAAAAACATTCTTCCTTTCTTCATAGGCAGCATAACATTAATATAAAAATATGACAAACATAATACAATAGGGACGCCTGGGTGGCTCAGTTGGTTAAGCAGCTGCCTTCGGCTCAGGTCATGATCCCAGCGTCCTGGGATCGAGTCCCACATCGGGCTCCTTGCTCAGCGGGGAACCTGTTTCTCCCTCTGCCTCTGCCTGCCTCTCTGTCTGCCTGTGCTCGCTCCTGCTCTCTCTCTGACAAATAAATAAATTAAAAAAAAAAAACATAATACAATAAAAAAATTAGAGAACCCACTCACAAATCCTAAACAACATCATTACATAAAATAAATATTCACATTAAGTCATAAAAATATTATGTCTAAGTAAAATTCATATGAGGAAAGTAATGACAGCTCAATATTAATGTATAACTAATCATTAACATGTTGGTAGGGAAAACCATGTTCCTCTTCAGAGATGCTAAAAGGCAATTGATAAAATTTATATTCATTCCTTATTTGAAAGCACAGACACACACACACATAATCATAAAGAAATAGGTTATTTCCAACCCAACACAAACATCACCCTCAATGATGAAGCAATGGATTAATTTCTATTAAAATCTAGAAGAAACGTCATTCACTGTCATCTATTTAATATCATTCTACAAATGTTGGTCAATAAGATTATCTAGAGAAATTCAAAGTGTAAGTATTGGAAAGGAAGTAGAAAAACTATTATTATTATATATTATTATATACCTGGAAAATAAAAAAGACTAGTTTAAAATGGGAAATGGTATGAAAGAAAATATATTTTTTCTTCTTTTTTTTAAAGATTTTATTTATTTATTTGACAGAGACAGCGAGGGGGGAATATGAGTGGGGGAGAGGGAGAGGGTGAAGCAGGCTTCCCGTTGAGCAGGGAGCCTGATGCAGGGCTTGATCCCAGGACCCCGGGATCATGACCTGAGCTGAAGGCAGATGCTTAACAACTGAGCCACCCAGACACCCCAGAAAGAAAAGATATTTCACTAAAATTTCTGGTTACGAAGTTGACATGAAATCAGTAGCATTCATATACACATAACAATGTATTAGAAAATATGAGAAACTATCTAATAATAAATCAAAAGATAAAATATATGCAGCACATTTTAGATAAACTATAAGCAATTGAGATAAAAGACATCTTAACTCCATTTATAAACTTTGATACAAGGCTTGACTAAATAGAAATATAATACTCTTTCTTGAAATGAAAGATTCCCTGTAAATGTGAAAAATACCTCCTAATTTATAAATTAAAGCTTCCCCAACTAAACAATGACATTTTTATTAGAGTTTAGAAATACTTTTATTTTTTTCTGAGAAAGAAAAAATGGAGCAGAATATAGTAGTAAGAAATAGACTGGATTTTAGTGAGAATTCATGTCATAATGAAGTTAGATTTCAAATAATTAACAATATATAGCATTGAATCAAATGCTTTTTCCTACTTAACTGCTTTCAAAGTCAAAAAGAAAACTAAAATGAAAATAAACCTAGGTGATAGTGAACATTGGTGAATAGATATTAATAATATAAAACAGACACTCTTCAGATCTTATATACAAACATCTGCTCTTCTTGAATAGCTCTGTATTTTTCCGTTGTATGACTGTATCGTAATTTATGTAAATAGAGCTTCATGACTAAGCATTAGGATGTTTCCATAGTACAGGTTGCTAAAGTGAACATCTTTTAACAAATGAACAAGTGAAATCTATTGATGCAAGTTCAAAAGTGTATTATGTCCTCACCCTTATAAAGAAATGATGGAGTTGCACATATCTTTTGGAATATTCAATGTCAATTTAGAAAGTTAATAAAAAACTGACACCTGTGTCTTTGGATAGAAATTGGTTGTGTAAGATGAAGAGACATCATAATGTACATTAAATTATGTACTGTGAACTTGTTTAACCTTACATGTAATTATTAGATGGTTAAAGAAAGTTTGTCTGAAATGAAAGTAAAGGAAGCAAGCTGTAGAACAACTGTGGATGCTGAGATCTTAATTTTACAGGAAAAAAGTCTATTCACGCATATATGATTTGAACTTGGAAGGAACTGGAACAAAAAGAAGAGCTATAAATAAAAAGAAAAGGGAAATAAAATGCTCTTGGGAAGACATCAAAGATAACTGAATTTGTTTCTAACGATCCTTCTAAATTAGCTAAAATTAGATTCAGAATCATGAACCATGCAATTAATATTTCATGACAACATTACTTAAGCTAATAAGAATATATATGTTTCTTGTCAAAATTGTAATTTTTGAATTGCGTTCATCTTTTCCTCCTTGTTAGAAATTCTGTAACCCTTTCAGTGTGTGTCATGGTGGTTTTCAAATTCTAATTAGCACCTGGCAAACATATGTGATTTTGGGCTAAAAACAAAAACAAAACTCAAAAACCCAAATGAAATTAAACAAGGAACAAGTGTTTGACTTTTGCTGCATATTCCAAGTATTTTTTAAAAAAGATTTTACCCATTTATTTGACAGAAAGAGAGATCACAAGTAGGCAGAGAGGCAAGCAGAGACAGAGTGGAAAGCAGGCTCCCGGCTAAGCAGAGAGCCTGATGCAGGGCTCGATCCCAGGACCCTGAGATCATGACCTAGCCAAAGGCAGAGGCTTAACCCTCTGAGCCACCCAGGTGCCCCCTCCACCCTGCCAAGTATGTTTTTTAAATGCCTGAAAATATTATGAAATTAGCAATTCTCAAATCAGCAAAGCAAAGAGTTTGGATCTTGATTTATATAAAATTTATCTTTACAATAATAAGGTTTTATTTAAAGCTTACATCAAAAGATTGAGATTGCTACTTAGCTTGCAAGTTCAAGAATCATCTTCTTCTGGACTTTCCGTAGAGGGCAAAATGGGGTTTGGGTGATTCCATACATAAATTTGTCTATATAAGCTATTTCTAGCTAATAGAGACATTCATTGGCATTCTTTATTTCCATGTGCTGATGTATCAAGATTATCCAAAGCAAAACAAAGAACATAAGGGATAAGAAATACCTCAGTAAAGTGCAGGACTATCTAATTAATTGGGTCTTCTTCAGAAAGCTGCAAGACCTCCTTCAGGTATCTGCTTGGATGGCATCTACCTCCACCCCTTACATATTTTTTTGTTTTATTTAATTTTTTTGAAGTTGTCTCCACACCCAAATGTGGAGCCCAACGTGGGACTCCAAGTCACAACCCTGGGATCAAGACCTGAGTCAATATTGAAAGTTAGAAGTCTAACCAACTGAGTCTCTCAGGTGCCCCTGGACCATCCCATTTTAAAAGTAGACTCAGCCACCCATTGTATCTTCTGGCTTCATGTGCTATTCTAGGTTCCTTTTTCATGTATTTATCACCTTCTAAAAACTCATACACTTACCATGTTTATGATTGTGTCTATCTCTCCTATTGAGACCCAAGGTGTAAGAGCACAGAGATCTGTCTGGTTTGTTCTCTGATGTATACCTAGCACCTGGAATAACGCTGGTACCTCATAAGCATTCGATGTTCGATAAATATGTGTTGAATACATGAAAGTATACAGAAGGAATTCATCACCATAAAAGCTAAACATTGCAGTGAATTATTAGACAAGGGTAGAAATTAAATACTAAGGATTGAAAAGCATTCTTCATAGGCTGAGTAGAGGAACAGATTAAACATTCAGAATCTATGAAATATTTATGAAGCACCTCTGTGGTGAAACACGTTAACCCAAGTGCATGCTTGTATTAATTATTAAAATAATAATACATTTTAGTGTTGATATAACATATATATGTTAAATATATATGTCAAATATATAAAAATATATTTATATATATTTAATATTTAAATATATATAATATATTTAAATAAATAATAATCAATTTATCAATAAATTAATAAATAATAATCAAATAACATTTAAATATATTTAAGTGTGTGTGTGTGTGTGTATTTGCTTTCCTAGAAACAATATGTTTGCAGTCTCTCCTTTGATCTTATGCACACAGTTCTCACTCTCTTCTTCAGTGACTGCGGTCTGCTGTAGACACTGCAACCAATACTTGTCACATCTTTGCTTCCAATATTCTGTTCCTTCTTTCCCTATCAGCTACGCACTTGCAGGACCACATCTTGGACCCTGCCAACACTTGGAAATCCTTTATTTTTAATGCAATGATTTGAATAACTAGCTCTCTGACCATAATATCCTATGTTTCATCCAACGCAGTTATTCAGCCGATAATTCGAACTTCATCTCATCATAAGCCTCAGGATCAAGATTTTTGTTGAACAAAAGGAACAATATTCATGTTCACTGAACATTTTCCTTCACCTCAAAGCCCAAGACAATTTTGTAATAACTTTCTATCTTCAAAGATTGGACTAAATGGTCTATCACTTCAAGCACTCTCTTTCCAAAAAAATAATACTAACACGAATTCCATGCTAAGACTAATGGTAAATTTAATAGCAAAACCAACATAAATAGCCAACATTTTTGAGGCCTTGCTCCATGGCCCACACTATTTTAATCTCTTCATGTGTACTTTCTCATTTAATCATTACACCTCTGTAGTTGATACTGTTTCATCCTCATTATACGATGAAAAAACGGAAGGAAGTTATGTTTAAAGTCTTGATTAAGGTCACACAACTGGACCAAATTGAGAATGAGGTTGTGAAGCCCAATATTCAGGTTCTGGAGCCCGTGTGGCTAAGCATGGCATTTGTCCTCGCTGCTCCATAGAAACTGCTGTCACAAATCTAGTGACTTGCCCACTGTGAAATGTAGTTAAATTTCCTGCTCTCTCTGGAAGCTGGATGAAAAATGACAAATTTACGGCCCCTGAAGATAAATGGGCTCTCAAATGCTCTCCGACTATCCTTTTAAATCTCCTCATGAGTTGGCTTTTTTCAGTTTCCTGAAGCAGCTCTGTCAAATAATCTGTTCTTTCCTCAACTTTATTCCCCTTCCCCATTCCCTTTATTGTCAAGATAAAACAATGACTGTTTCACGGAAGGAGTAGAAACTATCAGATAAATTTTCCTGCCCTTCTCCCATTCCATTCTCTGATTTTCTTGGAGAATGTATTCCTCTTAGTGTGTCTGTTAGTTTTGTTCCCTCTACCCTTAACTTGGGTTTTTATCTCCTCCCTCTTAGGGAGTAAGAAGACCTGCCCTTGTTACTTTCTTGAAACACGGTTGCCTCCCTTGTTGGCAAAGTCTTAAGACTTTGCACTTCTCTGCTGCTTTCTATCCTCTGCCCTTTCCTTCCTTTTCTCTCCTTGACTCTTGAGTCTTGTTGTTGAATATGGTTCAGTTCTAGACTCAATTCTCTCATGATATGTACTACTAGATTCTGTCATCCATTCTCAAGGATTCAGAGATGATACATAAAACTTGGGCTAAAAATCTTATTTGTAGCCTAAACTTCTCTTAAGCTTCAAACTACTGTACTGAATGACAAACTGAGACATATTAAAAGTTTTAAGTTTACTTCAGCAAAAATCAATTAGAACCAGGCAGCATCCAGCCCAGCAGATAGAACGTTCCACAGTGCTGTACAACAAAAAGACTTCTGTAGGCAGAAGGGAGCAGGAGCATGGAAGTTACGCTAGGAAAACAATGGATTTGTTACTGCATGCATGTTTTTTTTAGACAGTGGCAGGGGTCTGTCAGGCAAATTACCTAACTAGTGCTGATCAGGTGATTCCTGATTGACGGGTTTACAATTCCATATCTGGGAGGGCCAGAACTGTAATTAAGTCTCAGTTCAGTAACATGGATTTAGCGGAAGAAACTCCGCTTTGGACCTGTTGTCTCATTTTGTAACAGTATATAATTACATTTGGAATATTTTTACTTGAATATCCCATAAACACCTTAAACTCAATGTCTAAAATTAAACTTTATAATTTTCCTGTAAAACTCTATTTCCTTCTGTATTTTAGTGAATGGAATCCCATCATCGTCTTAACTTGTGCAAGGTAAAAATTTTAAAACAAAATCACCATAAAATGTTGCCTTTCACACAACCCTTACCTTCAGTCTGTCTTCAGAAGTTAATTCTACCTCTTCTATACTTTTTAATCCATCTACTTCTAAATTAACTGGCATTTCCTAATATGGAGAGTAATATCTATCTATCTAGCTAGCTATATTTTTATTAACATATAATGTATTATTGGCCCCAGGGGTACAGGTCTGTGAATCATTAGTCTTGCACAATTCCCAGCACTCACCATAGCACATACCCTCCCCAGTGTCCATGAGCCAGCCAACCTACCCCTCTTTTTTTTCTTTTTTCTACTAAAAGCATGGAGGTAATGTAATGGTCTCATAACTTTCTTGTCTTCATCCAGTATAACCATAATATACCCATAATAATCACAATATTTTTAATGTTAAAAGATACATTGAGGCATATTAAAAATGGTAAGAATTTGAGCAAAAATCCGTTGGAATCAGGCAGCCCCGGAAAGGAGCTGATCAGAAGTGTTTGACTAACAAGAGCTAGGGAAAGACCTAACTAGATAGAGAAGTTGACAAAGCAAAGCAAGGGCATTAGTTGACACAGTATTGCTTAGGCATTTACTTTATTTGGAGAAGCCTCGTTGGCTGTTTGTGATTGAGTGTCCTTAGATTTCCGTTTCTTAACCTCAAGGGATTTCCAGACTTAGGTTTCGGTTTGCTTTTGTAGGCTGCCAAAACATTAGAACCGTATCAGTCTCATGGCCTCCTTCTTTAATTAACGTTGAGGAAATAGACTTCCTCCTCCCAAGATGTAGCAAGGTTTCAGCCCATTATGGGATAAGGCTCAGGCTTGAGGTCCAGAATCTGGATATTCCTGTTGGTTCTATGTAAGGATGAAGAGTTTATGGTTCCTTTCAATCTGGAGACCTGTGAATTGAAGAGACAAGTTAACTGCCCTGCCCACATCCAACAGACCCTGATGGGACAGGCTTAGAATAATTCAATAGACTCCACTGATCAACACAGTACTGGGGGAGCTGGTGGCAAGGCCTTCCAGGAGACACAGAGTAGTCAGTCACTAGCTCCCAGTGATTCCGAAAGTTGGTGCATACTGACAGTTCTGTCTAGGGCCCAATTTTGCTTCCTGGGAATGGGTTTCTAGGCTTTTGGGGCCTTCCTCTGAACTCTTGGCTTTCTGCCCTGAGTCATCTTTCCTTTCCCATAAGAATAGTTCATGTTTGCTGCTGAATGATTTCTCACTGTGCATTCTTCACAGGAAGGTTGAGAACACTGTGTGTCTGTCCATTAAGGCTTTCTTTGTTAAAGAATGAGAGCTCTTCACGTTTAATCATGAAAAGCTCTGATACTTTGTGCTCACAGCTAACATAGTTCTTTATGGTGTCCTAGGACTAGCTCTTAGTAGACCAGGAAGTAGACTGTGGTGACCAGTGGGACAGAGGGCATGGAGAGATGATAGGTAGGAGTAAAGAGATGTATGTGGTATCAGATAACATATGTACCTATTGCTCTGTGAACACTTTCCTCTCCCTTCCTTGGCATTGACCTTCCAGGGAGGTTTTTCTGTTGGAAATCACCCTTTTCCTCAGACAAAGCCACCAAAAGGAATGATGTTAAGACAGAACAACGAGGGGTGCCTGAGTGGCTCAGTGGGTTAAAGCCTCTGCCTTTGGCTCAGGTCATGATCCCAGGGTCCTGGGATGGAGTCCCTCGTCAGGCTCTCTGCTCAGCGGGGAGCCTGCTTCCTCCTCTCTCTCTGCCTGCCTCTCTCTGCCTACTTGTGATCTCTGGCTGTCAGATAAATAAATAAAAATCTTAAAAAAAAAAAAAGACAGAACAACAGAACAGAAAAGCCTGTCTTTCCCATTTAGACATTTTGTTATTTCTAACAAAGGGAGGGAGTTTGGTCAGAATAATTTTCACCAAAATAAAAGATGATTATTTTACCCTACCTGATGCAGTTACTTTAAAGAATGTTTCATATACTAACTTCCTTTGGCCAAAGAACGGAACAGAAATGGACTTAGTGACTCCCCTGAAGCCATGTATAAGCTTCTCTAATCCCTTGACCATTTAAAAGTTTAAAAGGTCCACAGAAGTTTTCAAATCTTTAGCCTTAGGGTTAAATGAAAATCTCTGAAGGTAGAAAACTAAAATGGTTTAGTATAACATTAATTTTGAGAGTAAAGGTAGTCTTCAGATTTATTTCCATGAAATTCCATTCTTGTAAAAGAGCACATGCTAATGGATAATTACTAGTAAGTTTGGTCTTCAGCAATGTAATTATCTGTTCTGAGGGGCATGTCAATTACAGATCAGGTGACACTCAGGAGAAGTATGGAGTACTTCTTACAAAAAATCTTTACAACCCATGTATATGTCCTTTTCCGAGGTCTCCTTAAGCATTTTTGTACTACTCAAAAAAAATAGAGATGACTTGTGTCTGTCCTTGAGAAGATACTATTTTCATTATAATATTTGAGTAGTTTTCTCAATGGGCAATCTTGCTCTTTTTCCAACAACAGTATTCTGACCAAAGGAATATTTCTCTTTAATGATTTTTATTTATTTGACAGAGGGAGAGAGAGCATGCACAAGCAGCACAAGTTGCCGAGAGAGAGGGAGAGACAGGGAGGGCTCCATCCCAGGACCCCGGGGGGGTCATGACCAGAGCCAAAGGCAGATGCTTAACTGACTGAGCCACCAAGGCACCCCCTGACAAAGGGAAGGGATATTAAATTATTTTAAAATATCTCTTTTCTGCTTGACTTCACTGTTCTTTAGGCAGGATCTTTCAAAGATTAGCAAAGTATCACCAAAATTGTGTTTTCACTGAGAGAAAGCATAACTTTTAGTCTTGTTCAATTGAGGGAACTATATAATTAAGTATTTAGCTACATGTCTGTGTAGAGATGCTGTCACAAAGTCTGTATGACTCTATGCCCAAAATCATAGAAGAAATTGGAATTTTGTCTTTCTAGTAGTAATTTGAAAAAAAAAAATCATGTTTTCTCTATTTTGGGGGAAGATTTTTGAACACAATCTTTGTGGTAGTTTATCCTGTGTCAGCTTGGTTAATTTGGAATTAGGCTCCTCCAGAGCCCCTTCCCTGTGTGGCACTGGGTTAGAATTGATCAAAAGAAAAAGCTGGGGGGAGGGGGCAGGGAAGCAGTAGCGATTTGCTCTCGGAAAGTTAGGGTGCTGAGACGTGGTCCAAACACACATGTGACAACAGGTTCCAGTGTGTCTTTCCTTTTCTGTATTCAGCCTCCTGACTGCTGGCCCTGCTGACTAGCAGGGGCCCCCAGGTCCCATAATGACTAGATCACTCACTGCTCAAAGTAGGAATAGCTAAACAAAGCAAGTGCTTTTTACAGACTGGTCCACCAGCATGATTTCGTGGTCCAACATCAACAACTTGAAACGCCTTTTTTCCCAGCTTCTCCAGCAAGCTCCAACCTGTCCACCTGCTCCAGAAGCTTCAGCAGCTGCCCCTCTCACAGAAGTGCTGTGAGGGATTACTTCAGGAGTATTAGGAATATCTCAGTGTAGCATGTAATTGTTTTTAATTAGTAAGAGTTGGTGAACACTGTTCTTGAACTGTGGCAACTACTAACCATTGTGATGAAGAATGAAATGCTAATTTCACATAATTTTAATTTACCTAATACCTATATAATTTGAGTAAATAAACTGGAATACTAATTATCTCCAAAATTAAAGTAAATAATTATTTTACTTAAACCATAAGTATGGACAGACACATTTTTGAATTTGAAATGAAGGCTTGCTACTGATGCAGCACTGAGTGGAGATGCTATTAAAAGAATAGTGAAGGGAAAGAAGAGAAGAAGATAATTCACAGATTTCATAAAGAATGGCCATTGCAGTCTCTAGGACAGCAAAACCAGAAAATTTACTCTTGTGTAACAATTTTAAAACAGTAAGTGGACAATGTAAGGAGACATTTTCAATAAAATTAGAGTGAATTTGATATTTTCTTTCAACAAAGGGAATCAATTAAATTAGTCACTTAAAATCAAAATTAAAAAATAAACAGGATGAATTGGCTAAAATGAGAATTAAATGTATAACAAAGGTTTTAAAATGATTTTTTAATGGACTCAATTTATAAATGACTTGAATTTTTGTATTAAGCTTGTTAGAGAGATAGTAAAAAAATGATATTTGATATTTTTATTTTTACCTTTTTTCAATGTGACTACCAGACAATTAAAACTTAATTAAATGGCTTACATTTATTTCTATTGGATAGTGCCAATCTAAAAAATATACGAAGACTTGAGTTAAAGTTTCATTCAAACACATCTAGATCTTTCCCCTTCTAGGACATCTTTGCAAAGTATATTTTAGTTTTTACTATGTAATTTACAAATACTTGTATTGTTATGTCAATATTACTGGCTACCTGTGCCTATATGCACAAGTAAACATTGTAGACAAGTAAACATTGATGTACAAGACTATTTCTCCATAAGGGGCACCTAGGTGGCTCAGTTGGTTAAGTGTCCAACTCTTGGTCTCAGCTCAGGTCTTGAACTCAGGGTTGTAAGTTCAAGACCTGTGGGGGGAAAAAAAAATTCTCCAGAAACTTAGAAACCATATTATCCTATGTAGTCATTTCCAGCATTTCCTATAACTTTTATCTTATAGCCGAAATTTCTTTAAAAGTGAAAATTGAATATTTGAAAAGGACACTATTGAAAATAAAGATTTATCAACCACAACTGACATGACATGTAATTTTTAAAAAATGGGAAACAGTGTCACTTATATTTATTTTTATGTATTTATATGTAAATATATTACAATTTATAAATATTTATATTATTACGTTTATAATTATAATTATAAATTTGTGATTATAATTTATAAATATATAAATTATATATTTTTTTATATCTCCTGTATATATAAAAACTTTGTATATATATACAGGATAATACGTGATATAACATTTAGTCACATTGGTGCATTGAACTGTGAATTTTGAGTTTAATTAAACTCACCCATTTAAGAACCAATCTTAGAATTTTCTTTTGCTGTGCTGTTTCAGTGGTGTCATTCATAGCCATACTGTATCATTTCTGGAATGAAATTCTTCCACAGATACCATATAAGCAGGGTCCTTGCAAGACAGACAGTGCTCTACCAATCCAAGGGCTGAGTTATCAGTCTTGGGAGCCAACCTAATGAGATGACCAAACGCACACTCTGTAGAAACTTAGACTTGCTAAGCTCTTGAAGGCAATTGTCAGCACTTGAATTCACAAGAGATGAGACCTGTTTTGATGAATAGTCAGCGAGTGGATATAGATTCCAACTGAAGATGCCTAATACCTGGGTTGACATTTAATATCTTTTGAAAGGATTCTCTTGGAAAGGGGAATAAAAGAAAGAATGGAAAAAAAGACAAAGTTACATTATCATTCTTTGAAAATATTGATCAACTTGAAAGAAAATTGGTTTAAAAAGAAAAAGAAATAAAGTCTTAGTGTAAAAAATAAAGGTGATTCCTTCCTAAACAGGTTGTGGGTACCCTAAGTCGGAAAGGACCTCCAGTGCCAAAGCCTGAGTCTGAAGTAGTTTTGATTCTTGTGTCTTACTCAAGATATACTTATCTTATTTGCAGAGTTTTTGTGGAGGACTAATTGGTCAGAGATTTATCAGAACACTGAAATGTAGCTCATGGGGACAATTTTTCTGCTATCCTTATTTCATATTCCTGACCTTGTAAGGCAGGAGTGGAAATTTGAAAAGGACCTATAATTCAGAGTATATACATCTCTGCTACTTAGCCACATACAAAGCTCTGGAATGTGAAGGAGGTGAGACTAGCAGAATGGTGAGTAAGATACTTGATGAACCCTCTTTCCAGCAAAATACCAACTTAACTGGTAAAAATTATAGATGAAATAATCATTTAGAGTCTCTGGAAACTGTAAATGAATGGAGAAACATTCATTTAGAAGATGTACTAAATCTCAGAACAACCAAAACCAGTGGCAGTTGAACCTTGCACGAGCTGTTCTCTAACCCCCACTCCTAGCTCTCCCTATACAGAATCTCTAGCCCAAGTACTCTTTCCAGGGCAGATATCGCCAAGAAGAGAAGCTCCTGCCCCTCCTGATCTCCTAAAGGGGCCAGTGTTTCCATTTCCCACCTTCATCCCAACCCCGTATTGCAGAAGTCCTATCCATGCAAATACACTTGAGAGAAACAGGTTTCCTTTTTTTCACCCAGTCACTACTTAAAAAGCAGAAGTTCATCCCAAATGCAGCAGGCTGTCCTTAGTCTTGCCTACCTTGTAGGGCAAAAGTTCCACATCAGGAGGGGCAAGCCAAAAAGTCAAGAGGCAGCCATCCTGCTCTTTTCCTTGTGGCCAGGGTGCCACTCTTGGAAAAGCAGGTTCTTACCCCAGCATTGGCAAGCGGTACAAAGATTCTGCCAGGAGGAAAGGCAGGCCCTAAAGAGAAAGAGCTACAGCTTGGCTGAAGCAGTCTGCTTTATCTGGAACCCAGAATGGAAAATTCTATGCCTGCGGGTGGTTTTAAAAGCAATGTAAAATTTGGTGAGGCCAGCCAAGAAAGAGTAACCAGAGAAAAAGCATCAAAGAAAAAAGACAGCTGAAAAGAGCCCTCTTAGGATCTTGGACTGTTCTGGGGGTCAGGAAGGCTGGGCGCATGCGCTGGACTGCTCCCAGTCTGGAGCAACTACTCCAAGCAGAGGGGGGCCAACTGTAAGCATTTCCCCACTGCACAAGGTGCATTTGCAGAGGGCAGAACCCTCACTGTCATACCGGTTTAAACACAAACTGACCAAACACAGATTGAACAAAGTAAACTGCTCACACCTAGGGACTTACTAGAAAGCGAGGTGTAAAAATAAAAAAATCACACTATCCCTGGTAGTCTGGGAAACAATGCATACCCCAAGCTACTGCCTCTTGGGAGAGTTCCAGATGGGGATCTCTAAGCTGCTAGTCCCTGAAGGAATATGTGACGACAAAACATAAACTTCTAGAAGTGAATTGTTAGCAGCCTCCGAGCCAATAAGTAGCTCTGCCGACCCAGGGGTGACTTTTACAGAGCCAGACCAAGAGATGAAAACAATGGAAAGAAATCTGAGGAGCAACAGTAGAGCCTGAACCCTGGAAAAGAATTAAAATTTGCAGAAGTACTTGAACAAAGTCATTAAGCAAATAAATAACTCCACAAAGGAAAACAGGGATGATCCCTAGGGAGTTCTCAGTATCCAGATTTGCTACAATATACCTAAAATACTTAACGTTCAAAAACAAAACAAAAAAACACAAAAAAACCCCAAACCCTGAGATCTGCAAAGAAATAACAAAGTGGGATCCCTACACAGGAAAAAAACTTAGGAATAAGAATTGCTTTTGAAGGGGTCCACATGGTGAGATAGCAGACTTGGCAGACAGACTTCACAGCAGCTATTATAAATATGTTTGAAGATTAAAAGAAACAATGCTTAAGGAATTAAAGGCATGATGACAATACTTCATCAGAGTATAAATGAAGAGATAAAGATGATTTTTTTTTTTTTT
>ML093006.1:0-16657 GCA_003697995.1 Taxidea taxus jeffersonii | reverse complement strand
GAGAGAGAGAACACAAGCAGGGAGAGTGGGAAAGGGAGAAGCTGGCTTCCTGTCAATCAGAGAGCCCAATGCAGGGCTGGATCCCAGAACCCTGGGATCATGACCTGAGCCAAACGCAGATGCTTAACGACTGAGCCACCCAGGCACCCCCATTTTGTTTATTTTTTTAGGGATACCATTTAATTGTATGATTTGTCTGCACTCAGTTTATTTCCCTTCTCAAATCTCAGCCTCATGTTGATTGTTGTTATTGCCAGAATCTGGTGAGTTGTTTTGAGCAGAGTTATTTTTTGCTTCCTCCTGTAAGACCGTGTTACTGCACAAGTGCACTACAGTGCTTTTCATAATAAACTAGTGAACTAAAAGCAAACAAACAAACAGAAACACCTGGAAATTCTGGAGATGAAAAGTAAAATAACCAAAGTGAAAAATTCCACGGAGGGGCTTCACAGTAGACTTGAGGTCAGAAGAAAGAATCAGTAAACTGAAGATAGATCATTGGAGACTAGACAGTCTGAAGAGAAGAGAAAAAATGAATAAAATAGCCTCAGGGAGATGGGGACACCATTAAGGACACAAAAATGTACATGCTGGGTACACCAGAGGGAGAGAAAAAAGGAAAGGGGGCAGAAAAAAGGTAAAAGAAATGATGGCTGGAAACTTAACCAAATGTGAGAAAAGGCAT
Organism: Taxidea taxus jeffersonii; assembly: GCA_003697995.1. Lineage (NCBI taxonomy): Eukaryota > Metazoa > Chordata > Mammalia > Carnivora > Mustelidae > Taxidea > Taxidea taxus. The sequence continues at coordinate 15,972 of ML093006.1, read as the reverse complement.
CCATCGGCACATCCAAGAAGCCAAAAAAGTTCCAAGCAGGGTAAATGGACAGAGATCCACAGCACGAAACACTGTAGTCAAAGTGTTGAAAGAGAGGCAAATGTAGAAAGCAAGTGAAAAAACAACTCCCTGTGTATAAGGAAACTCTAACAACATGAACAATTAACTTCGCATCAGAAACAGTAGAGATCAGAGGGCAGTGAGAAGACACAGGCAGAGTGCTGAAAGTAAAAAACTGTCACAAATCTTAATCCTCGGAAAAGCATCCTTCAAAAACGAAGGTGAAATAAAGCTATTACCAAATAAAACCTGAGAGAATAGGATGCTGGAACATCTGCCTCACAGGAATAATAGAACTCTTGAAAGAGACCAGAAATGGTAAAAGCTAAAAGTACAAACAACCCATAAGTCTGCCAATGGATAAAAGCATGACGTACGTGTGTTACCTCCACAGCAGGGACTATCACTCAGTCATATAATGAAGGTAAGGTATGGATACATTTTGAAAAAAAGTACCTAAAGTGAAAGAAGCCAGTCACAAAAAATGATGTCTGATCTCTTATATGTCACATCTATAATATACAGCTTTAAAAAAACAAACAAACAATTTTATTTATTTGACAGAGAGCGGCAGGGAGAGGGAGAAGACTCCCCGCTGGTCAGGAGCCCGGGACTCTGGGATCATTACCTGAGATGAAGGCAGACGCTTAACTGCCTGAGCCACCCAGGTGCCCAAGTCTAATATACAGACTTATAAAGACAAATTCAATGAGTCACTGCCTCTGGCTGGGAGTGAGGTGAGCCAAAGTGGAAGGGCAGGGGACTTCTTGAGGTGGAATGAAAATGTTCTAAAATCAGATTGCAGTGATGATTGTACAATACTGTGAATGTACTAAATATCACTGATTTTATACTTTATTTAAGTATAATTGGCACATAATGTAATAGTTTGAGGTATATAGCATAATGATTCAATGTCTCTATATGTTATGCTCTGCTCACTTTATTTATTTTTTTAATTTTTTAAAAAAGATTTTATTTATTCATTTGACAGAGAGAGAGCAAGCAAGCACAGGCAGACAGAGTGGCAGGCAGAGGCAGAGGGATAAGCAGGCTCCCTGCTGAGCAAGGAGCCCGATGCGGGACTCGATCCCAGGACGCTGGGATCATGACCTGAGCCAAAGGCAGCCACTTAACCAACTGAGCCACCCAGGCATCCCTGCTCTGCTCACTTTAAATGGGTTTTGTGGTATGTGGAGATATCTCAGTAGAGCGGTTTTTTAAAAAAAACTGACCCAGAAGGCATACATCTTTAAAATATACTTCTCTCTCCCATTGTATTAGTGTATCAGTCTTTTCCTTTTATACTCCACTCCCCAATGCTCAATAGATAAAAGTAAGTACTAGTCTTTATTCCTTTGATTAAGGATAACAGATGAAATTATATCATTTCACAAAAGGACACTTTTAATATAGAATCTACTTAGTTAAGTTACCTATGTGTATTTAAAACAACAACAACAAATAAAAAACAAAAAATGAAACAACAACAACAACAACAAACATCTAGCTCAATATTGTTGAGCGCTGCAAAATAGTCAGGAAGCTTCCAGTCTTTACCCTGTCTTTGGCTGGCTCCATACCAGATGTAATAGCATTATTCCCCAGTCTGTAGTTCTCATAAAGTTTGCTGTTGACTCCCTTGACAGAAGTCAATCCTACGACAGCAGGCAGCATTGATACATCACTCTGTGTTTAAATGGTCTTCCTTTTAATCATTAGTTACCTCCCATAACAGCCATTAGCAGGACCAGCATTTATGAAATGCCCACTAGCATTGCCCTTGCTGGTGCACTTGAGGGTTGAGGCTCTTAAAAGAAACTGATGTTTTACAGATATTTGTTTAGCGTGCCAAGGGCGCAACGCAATTTGGTGGCAATCCTGGGATTAGTACTTAGTTTTCTCATTTCAGCTGCCAGGTGGCTGACTCACCTGCACCATTCCCCTCCAGAAACACCAAGTAGAAAGTGTTTTACCACATCTCACGTTTCTAATATGTTTGTTGAGATCTGCATGTTCTAGCAAATTCTAAGAGGTTCAGCTCTATAGTTAAAGTCATGCCATTCCTTTGGCTTATATGTTAACTATATAACTATATGTTATATAGTTACATATATTTTATATGTTCGCCATCAGGAGATATCTTCTCCTGTGCTGTTCTTCTCATCATCCCCCCTACCTCCTCTTGCTGTGTGGCAGTGGACATTCCTACATGTATCTTGCGCAAAAGACGTAAATGTTATTGGGGTTTTTCTTTTCTGTTTAATGTCAAAGCTTATGTTTTTCTGTGCTAATCCGATTTACAGTGATTTAATCATAAACCAGTTCTAAACAAGCAGTCATTGGGACTTTTACCCTTTCCAGAAATCAGGACTCTTTTAAAACTGGTGTGTTTTTTAAGAGACTGGAGAAGGGCAAGTATGGAATTTTGTGAGCCCTGGCGATACTTCTCTTATCTTTATTTCTAAGATACTTGGAAGAAAAAGGACTGAAATTAAACCCTTCATACTAACTAAATTGTTTCCTGAATCCCTCTGAAAGCTCTCCCTGAGGAAATCTAGAAATGACCACAGTTCTGTAGTAGCCCCTTTATATTATTGGCATTTCCTGGTCCCTCCTTCTAATATGTACATAGCACATAAAGGTTCATATAAGATACAGAATTGCTCAAGGTTTTAAAAAAAAACTCTGAGTTTAAAAAATTGTAACCCTTTTGTAAAGGACCATATAGAAGTTATATCTTGAAAACGACAAGTAGAAGCCTTTTCTGATTCAGATTAGGTCAACTGTATTTACTTTACAATCCAAATTCCCAATGTATTGATTGGTTATTTTGAGGAGGCTCTTGCGAGAGATTTCTCTGAAGACCATGAAACCCTAGAGATTGTGTGCGTGTGTGTGTGTGTGTGCGTGTAGTTTCTGTGTAATAAATCGTGGCTATAAAATTGTGCTGCCCACAAGGTAGACAATAGCATTCTGTGACTGTGTGCGCTCTAAGTATTTGCAAGAAAAAATAAACACATACCAGGACCTAGAGAGTGAAAGCTATGTGCTTATAAGACATATAAAGCAACCCATAAACCATTATTGGTTTAGTATCTTGCTGGCTGTGAAACTATTATGATGTCTCTATAGACCCATAATTTTCTATGCTGGAAATACCAAGCTGTGTCTACCTCCAATAAAATTATCAGGTAATATTTATTATTTATTGAGAGTATTTTTTATTGCATTTAAGACTATCTGAAATTATTGGTTGATAACCATTCTCCACCTCCCCATCCGAACACAAACTTTGAAAAGAAAAGGGACTTTATCTGCCTTGTTGACCACTGTATCTCCACGGTCTGGAAATAGGAGCTGTCAGTTTTGTAGGTGTTGAATAAATATGTATTGACTAAAAGATTGAAATGAGACTAAATATCGCATTCTTTTGGAGATCTAATTTATGTAGACTGATTCATCTTTTAAACGGCAATGTTTACCATGGAAAAAAATTTATTCCTGGACATTCCTTTTCCCTAAACACTTTGTCTCAGAATATTTGTAATCTTAACTACTCTTAACTTGTAAATTATCACTTAATTTGTAAATTCTCCGATTTAAGACATCTTGGACACTGCACACATACTCCAAAAGTATCATTTTGGTAAAAGAATCCCTGATGTTGAAGCACAAAAGTTCAAGGGTATATATTTTCAGAACTTTTGTTAGCTTCCCACTTGTAAAAGTTCTCCCTAAGATGTTATGGTGGTACTTTATTAAATGGGTTAAATTTCTGAAATGTAAGGACATTTACATGTTTTTCTAAACAGGCTTTCCTCAGACACAAGTTTTCCTTTCCCCTCAATCTCCATTGTGCTTATCCCCACCCTGTTTCTCTCTTGCCTCTCCCTCCTTTTCTTTTCTGCCCCCTACTTCCTCTCCCCACCCCATCATGGTCACATGAGAATTTGAAAGGGAATTTTTTAAATTATTATTTTCTTGGACTAATTTTAGGTTTCCAGAAAAAATTGAAGGCACAGGGATTTCACAGAGAATTTCTGCCTACTCCCCCCCCACCCTACCCAGCACCATGCATAGCCTTCACCAGCATGACCATTCCTCACCAGGTGATGCATTTGTGAAAGCTGACCAACTTACATTAGAGCGCCATAGTCACCCAAAGCCCAGAATTACTGTGAGGGTTCACTCTTAGTATTGTACATTCTGTGCATTTGGACAAATGTTAATGACATATATCCAACATGTTGGATATTACAGTTTTTTAAGGCTATAATGATACTAGTACTTTGGCTTCTTCTATCCTTTCTTCCCACTATGGTTTATAAGAGCAGAGAAAGGTCGAATTACAGATGAGCTGTTTGCAGTTTATTAATGGCTTTCTTGACAGATGTAGGTGGGAGAAAATCTGGAGGAATTTGAGAGTGATATGTAAGGACTGAAATTATTTTACATTCACGCTCAGGGATACTCACACTCATGGGTAATGAGTAATCTAGGTCAACTGCCTGTCTTCTCCGTTCTGTGAGAACTCTGAACAGTGGCTGCCGGGAAGGACGGCACGTGGTTTACCACTTGTGATCTTCAGTTCGGACCAGGCTGTCAGCTACCAACTTCCAGGAAATCAGGTGCCAGAAGACAGGTTTTCTATTTCTCTACCCGGCTGGCTTACCCACAAGTAGTGAAGACCACACAGAGGAGAATAGAGGATAAAAGAGATAACATCTGTGAAAAAGCATCACACTTCTTTGCACACAGAGGGGATGTATGTGTGCATGTTTTGGAATTATTTCTCTCTGCCCTACCTTCCTATTAAATCTGAGAGACTATTTATCCAGTGCTTAGTTATGTACATTTCCAATAGTGTATCTAAAATCTGTTAATGTTGGTTCTCTTCCTTGGATGTATATTACAATCACTGGGAACATAGTACAGATTATCATAGAGTGTACTGATAAAGTAACAGAATTATATCTAAAATGTACAAGTGGCACAGAGGACGAGTGGTTAACTCCACTTTGCGGAGGAAGAGGCTGCTTTTAGGTAATAATGGTTACGGTGAGTTTTGAAGATGAATATGAATTTTCAGGCATTCCAGTCCAGAGAATTAGGGAGGAAAAGTCAATCTAGGAAAAGAATAGCACACAAAAAGGCACAGAACATGATGTATTTGGGAATCTGTGTCCTGCTTTTGCAGAATGAAGAGTTTTTGGAGTGCTGGGAGATATCCAATTAGGTAAACAAATCACATAAGACCCAATATTTCATCTTAAAGAATTTAGACTTGCCCTTATTCAAAATGAGTCAGTGAAATGTTAATGCCAGATGAGAGACATGATCAGATAGATTGGTAGTACTTCTGATCTTTCAGGAAGGGGTTGAGGCTAGAGATGGTAAAAACCAGGTAGGAAGCTGTTGCAATCATCTGATTGGAAGATAATGAGGACTTATAATGGAAATTTCACATGTAATAGAAATATTTTAAAGAATCACTTAAAATTTGATGTAGGAAATGAAGGGGACAAAGTTACGGTGAGTCCTTGTTTTCTGGTTTTGGGTCCTTGGGTCCGTGAGGTTAACACTAACCAAAATGCAGTAAGGATAAAAGAAAAGAAGTTTCAGGGGTAGGGAATGAGCTGTTGACTGTAAGATTGCATGTGTTGAGTCTGAGGTGCCCACAGGGTATCAAAGAGAAGATACCTTACTAAATATAGTCTGAATATCAAGAGACATGTCTGGTTTAGAGATGCAGACTTCTGTGTTACTATCTGGCAAGTTATTAAGTTTAGAGATAGTTATTTAAGACAGTTTCATTAATTCTGTACATATGATCATTAAGAGAATTGTTCTAGAAATCTTCAGGAACTCTCACCCTGTTTTACACAATGAGAGGAACATGCAAACTTAGGCACTCAGTGATGATTTTTATCAAGAGTTTGTTAGTATGGTCTTACAAAGCACAAATTAAAGTTTACAGCCTTTGTAGCCTTACTCAAAATGTCTCGGGTCTTATGGATCTTAAAGATCAACCCTGTCTATGTGGGGTGAGTAGGGGGAATCCTTAGTCTCAATTCATAGCATCCCTTCAAGTTTTGTTCTTTTACTCTTCAAGTGTTGAAAAATCCCTAGGACGAACACAATTTTCTGAATTTAATTTAGAGGATGAAATTGGATTTGTCTCCAAAGAGCAAAGGGAGAATAGAAGAATTAAATCTCTTCTGCTCTTATTTTCATATAAGTTTCTTCGAACACCTGCTACACAAAGTACTAGGCAAATGTTTCAAGGGAGTTAAAGTTGATCATGGTCAGTAAATCTCCAGCCTTGACACACACACACATGCACACGCAGTCACGTGCACACACACACACACACACACACACACACACACAGTTTTTAGGATCTGAGTTCACAACTTTGATAGTATTTTTCTCTTCTCTGAATGTCTCTAGGATGTTGAGATTCTAGCAAGACAATAAAACAACTGAGAGACTCTGCTTATTTAAACTACATGATTCTAATCTCTTTAATTTCCAGGATGGGCTGTGGATTTGATTTTTCTATTTAAGTGATTTTAAAACCACAGCCACTTGTGACCATTGCTGAGACATATACTGAGACACAAATTCATCCGATCTCAGCTTCCTTTGGAAGTAGGGGCTACAATCCCGTTTGGCATGAATGTACTGTTTTGGTGCCAAGAGTAGCTCATGCCTTAAGCCCCTGTGGTCTTTCACCACTGGCACTGGATTCTTTTTACCTGGGCTTTGCAATAGCACAGATCATTTTTACTCAGATTATAATACATCTGCCTATGCCTCTCATCCACACTCTGGTAACTGACTGGGTTTGTCCATTTGGGGATGTGATTTCAGAGACCTGCCCTTTATCAGACTATAAAACAGTACTTACTCCTGTTTTCTGGAAAGGATTAAGGCTTTCAGAAGTTCTGCTGTAGTACTAAGTATCATCTGTAATCGCTATTAGTATTACGTGTATTTTTTAATATTACAAAGTGTGATCTTGGGGCCATTAGCCTTAGCATAACCTGGGAACATCTTAGAGCTACAGAATCTCAGATCCCACCCCAAGACCACAGAATCAGAATCTGTATTTTAATAATATCTTTGTATTATTTTTATGTACACTAAAAATTTGAAAAGCACTGCTATGGCTCATGAGCATAGTCTTTGCTAGCTAGAGGCTTTTTATCACCTTTTCTGCTCTGTTTTCTTCTTTGTTGGGCTCTGAGCAAGTTCTGCCTTCTCTTGTGCATCCCTTAGTAATTGAAAGATAGTAGGAAGGTTGCCTATAGTTGAACTGTTAGATCATGAATTGCTTCACTGAAACTAACCAACACTGAAACTAACTAACTAACTAACTAACTTCACTGATGTATATCTCCAAGCATTGTGTTTTCTTCTTCCTTGCTCTATGATATGGTCTTTACCCTTTATAGATGAGTAAAACCCTTGTCCAACAATTTCCACAGTGGCCAGGGGGCTTAATTACACAGCTCTCTGTTTCTCTGCTTTCCTAAACCCTTACCGGAACATTTGGTGATTATCAAGTGTTACTCCTCTTGAAAGTAGGAATGGTCTCAAATATTAGGCATAAAATGCTCTCCTTAATAACTATTGCTCCTGCTTTTTAAGTTCATCACTCTTGTAAAAACTCAAGCATCAAGTAGCATGGCTGTACTATGGGCATTTTCAGATTTTCTTGGCTCAGCTGTCTCCTGGAGTTTCCAGTCAAACACTTCACCCTAGTAGTCACCTGAGTAACAAGCCCCTTGTGTTTGGCAAATATATTTACCATCTGAGACCAACAGCATCATGAATCTAGTATCTCTCATTACTTCTGAACCTGGATAAAATGCCACATAAAAAGGCATGTCTTCCAAGTAGACATATTCCAACCAAGGTGCTGGAATATATGACCCAAGATTATGAGGGAGTTTAATCCAACTGGGGAGAATTTTGACTAATGGAAGACAGGGGATGAGAAGAAACTGAGTGGCAATTACCTTTCTCTCTCCCCTTGATGGAACTGTCCAAGGCACAATTTCTCTATCCATCTTTGCTACAGATTTCTCATGATGATATGGCTTTGTATGTGAAGAGCTCCTTAGGAAGCAAAAGCCAACACATACAGGGGTACACACATCTCATTGTTTCATTTCCTTTTTCTTTTTTTTTTTTTTTCCTGGAATTCTATCTTCAAGTAAATGACTAGTACTTAATCTTTGTCACAGGGTCTGTTTTCTAGGAAACCAGAGTGGTTCTAGAAAGCAAATCCTTAGGACATGATTTGGAAATAATGTGCCCCTCTGCTGGTGACAGTGGTGTAATATGGTAGTAACTTCTGGAGTGGAGCGACATGACAATCACCTCAAACTTTAATGTTATTAATTGGGAAGACATATAGTTAGAGGGAAGGCATTTAGACACCAAATACCTGCGGTTCTTGATCACTATAGGACAATGGTAATTTTGAGGATAATAAAGTAGGGTAACTGCTTTTAATGACACAATGACAGGTAGAGTACAGTTAATTGCAAACTGAGAAGTGATGTTCTAAAGCCAGAGAGCTCATCTGGCAGCTATGAAAGAGATTTTTATTTCCTGAAGCCACAGGGCAGAGCTGCTGAACACCAGGCCCAGGGTTTGGTTATATACCAAAAGGGAGACTAAATTCCCAGCCTCAGTCAATCTTCTGTCAACAACAGGGTTTTTTAATGGAGAAGGAGTGGAATTCTGATACCTGGATAGTGACATTTCGGTGCGTGAGTTTGAGAAGTTTGAACCCTGACTTTGTCTCCCAGAACCTTCTGTCTGGTAGAAGTCCTTTGTCCCTTGCCAGGGGAGAACCCTATAACAAATGTTTGTTAACAAATGCCTTTTGAAGACGATGTCTGTTTTTCACAAAACACATTACTACCACCACACATTGTGCTGGGCCTGGCAACAAAAATCAAATCTTAGAACAGCCTGAGCAGGGAAGCATAAGCCCTTTACCAGCAAGAAATAGACTATACTCCAAAAAAATTGTAAAACCATGTAATATGGGCCAACAGGATTCAGGGGAACCTATGCAGAAATGCAATGCAATGGTGTTAGCCTCGGGAAGGGGTGAATATGAGAATCAATGGAGAAGAATTCATTGTGAAAATCTAGAAAATTCTGTATTTTTGCAAGACCACCTGAAGCCAGGGAATCTGAGCTAACATAAAGTGCTAACCAGGGTTTGAACATTCTGTGATGATGGAGTATAATATCCTGAGGACTATTTTAATTTTTTTAAAGATTTTATTTATTTATTTGACAGAGAGAGGGAGAGAGAGAATGAGCACAAGCAGGGGAAAGAGCAGAGGGAGAGGGAGAAGCAGGTTCCCCATTGAGCAGGGAGACTGTTCTGGGGCTTGATTCCAGGACCCGGGAATCATGACCTAAGCCAAAGGCAGATGTTTACCTGACTGAGCCACCCAGGTGCCCCTGTTTTAATTTTTGATAGTGATGGTCATTAAGAGGATGAATAAATTGTGGTTTTGAGGGTTAATCTATGGAGATTGCTGTAGACAAAGATCTAGTCTATAACTATTTAATAAAGTGATCTTGATACAACTCTTAGATTTTCTTAAATACCACATTATTAGAGATAGGCTTATAGAATAATTTTTATGTTCACAGTGATTTTCAGTAAAACCTTATTTGAGATTGTGTTTGTAAGCATCACAGAGAATTACTTAAGTAATCGTGAAGGTATAGATAATCTGTTTCTGGTCACAATACCAATAAGTAGCTTTCCCAGCACCGAGAAGCTTGGACAAGTATATTTCCACTTTCTTATTGCATCCCTACATGGCTATCTCAAATTATACGCAAGGAAAAATGACCAGATAGCCCTGGTTTAATCTAAGATTACTAAAATTATTTGCCTACTTTTTAGATAATTGATTCTAACTGAGGTACCCACTAAGATCTAAATTGTAACACCCAAGAACCCATCTACCCAAATTAAAATGAAGATCAGTGTCTCCTCTGCCCACCCCACTCCTGTTCTCCAGATAAGAAATCTTTCAAGGTAGTTCTGTTGTGTGTTTCTGTGTTTACTTTTGCTTAGTAGCTTGAGATGAACTCAGTCATTTTTCCTAAATTCTGCATGATTTCATGACTGCTACTGGATATAGGTTTCCCCAAGACACGTTTGCTGCCCTACCTGTACTGGCCAAAAATATTGCATACTATAACATATGTCCTAGTTTATTTGAAATAATTAAAAACCTTTTTCTTTTTAAAAGGAGAATTGAATTCTTGATCTCATTTTTCCAATCAGGTTCTTGGACTTCTTAGGCAAATTTAGTTCGTCCCCTCCCAGCTTTCTTTAAACTCTCTATATCAATAGATACTCTTATGTAAAATGACAACAACAACCACAAAAAATCTACCTTATTAGTATATAACAGTTGCTGTTTATTAACTGTCTGCTATATGACAGTTAACATGATAAAATTTTTCTGTATTGTCTCTGAACTATCCTTCCAGGTCGACATTGCTGTTCTTATTTTACAGAAAGGAAACTGTGGCTCAGAATGGTTAAAATTAACTAATTAATATCACATAATCAGTAAGTATCAAAGCTGAGGATTGAAATACCAATCTTTCTAGCTTGAGCTATTTCTGCTTATCACACCACCCGCACTTGTTAAAAAGGTGAACTTGACTTCAATAGAGTTGTGTTGTATGGAGGTAATAGCATCCTACGCTTGGATCACTTAATGACTAGATTTATCTGATGGGACTATATGACATACTTGAGGGTATCTGGCTAATTAGAAACTTCTTTCCTTCTAGAGCAATAGCAGGCAGAATGGCACCATTAATGGCCAGTCCAAAAATGGGAAATGCTGCTTTGCTTTGAGTTAATTATCAGTATTTAAGGAAAGAATTCCTAGTGGATACTTCTCTTATGAGATTAAGATGACATTTGAGACTAACTTGGAAGTCAAAATGCTAACACTTATCTGTTAGTAATGGAAAGAAAGAAACCTACACCCAAGTGTGGGAGAATGAATTCAGTGTTCAGTGTTTCTTATCCCAAGAGTATCTGTCTAAGAAAAATTTCAATCTACTGAACAATCTCAATTTACACGTTTTTAGTTTTAATTCAAATGAGAATGCGTCAGATCCAGTATTAAGCAAGAACGACTCAGAATTACATAGAAGAGCTGTACAATGCTGTTGATTTCTGGTGCCTGTTTTGGGAAAAGCCTTAATCCTAATATACTGGGTGGAATCATGCTGGACATTACCAAGGCCACTTGACAACTAGCTCCACTGCGGTGTTACTGGGGAAAGAACAGAGAACTACTTGAATAAATATAAATGCTAATTCACACCCAGAAGGTATCTATCATGACTTTCTGATCGAACAGTCTCATGATCTTTAGCAGTGCTTAGAGTATTATTTTTTTCTAAGTAATTTGCCACATTGTCAGGAAGAATTTCATTGGAAGAAACCTGATGGAATTTTAATGGCATTTCCAGTAGGAGACGTATCTGCAGTTGCGAAGCTCATAGAAACCTATATGGTCTTTACTCTTTAATTAAAACATTGCCTATCACTCAATAAGTATTTACTGAATTCATTCTCAGTGCTTATGTTGCCATAGATAAAAATGGTGGATACAAAGGAAATAGCAGGACTGATACCAGGTAAAGGGAACACTGAAGAGCATTCCTTTTAACTTGAGTTTATGAAAGAAAGGTGTCATAAAGGCTAATTGTGTTTTAAGGCAGAATTCTCAAATACTTTTCAAAACTACTGAGGATTCTCAGTAGACTTTTAAATGTAGTTTATATCTATTAATGTTTTCCCTATTGGAAATGAAAACCGAGGGACTGGAGGAGATTATGCTAAGTAAAATAAGTCAAGCAGAGAAAGTTAATTATCATATGGTTTCACTTATTTGTGGAACATAAGGAATAGCATGGAGGACATTAGGAGAAGGAAGGGAAAAATGAAGAGGGGGAACATCAGAGGGGGAGATGAACCATGAGAGACTATAGACCCAGGGAAACAAACTGAGGCTTTCAGATGGGAGGGTGGTGGGGGTTGTGTTGGCCCAGTGACAGGTATTAAGGAAGGCATGTATTGCATGGAGCACTGGGTGTTATATGCAAACAATGAATCATGGAACACTACATCAAAAAACTAATGATGCACTGTATGGTGACTAACACAATATAATAAAAAAAAAAAGAAATGAAAATTGAGGCACTTAAAATATTTAGAATAGCAACAATGAAACTATGCTATGTTAACATAAATAGAAAGCTTTTATAGAAAGTGTTTTCTAAGACAAAAGTAGTTAATGGGAAGAGTAGTTTTGGTTTGCATTTTTGCAAATCTCATTAATGTCTCGTTGTAGGAAAGTCAGCTGGAATTGTGTATCTGTTTCTGTTGTAATATCACATGTAGCCCCTGGAAGATTTCACTGTGCACTCATGAAAGAATAAGTGTTAACAGTGAATGTAATCCCTTAGTATTATTATGGAATAGTTTTGATCCTAAGGACCCTCTGAGAGGGTAGAAGGGACCACCAGTGGTTCTCTGGACCACCCTTTGAGAACCCCTGTTTTTGGACTGGAAGCGACTCAAGATCATCCATCACTATAAAACTGGAAAATGTGCGTATTTGGGTGTGATGGCATTTTTGCTAAGCTCTATTTTTGGGAACTGCTTTTTAAAAATCTATGTTAAAGTATGACCAGTATTAGCAAAATGAATACAGTTTGAGGCATTACTCCTATTTAAGTTCATGTTGGTAGCTACAGGAAGGTCTCTGTGCACACAGAGATACTTTGTTTATTGTCTATGTAGTTAAATTTTCAGACTCTGTTAGCCAAAGGCCCACAGTTGCCTTCTAATTTTTCTGTTTTCATGTGCAAAACTTTTCAACATTAGAAAGTTAGCAATATTGGTGAAGAAATTGGCCATTCTCATTAAACAGCTCACTTATGACTTTATTTTTTCATATACATCTGCTTTGAACATTGGCTATCTGAAAAAGGTATCTTTCTAGTTAGGTTAACACCCATCAATGGAGCCATCCTACTATCTGGAGTCACACACCACGTGAGAACAGAATGAACCCAACAGACAAAATGACTTACTGTCTGTAAGAAGAGCCGACCAGAGGGTAATCAAGGAATCTGAAGTTGTTATCCAAAAGAAGAAAATATTAATACATAAATTTTTGTTTCACAACATAGCACCAGTAAAGCATAATGACCTCTATCAATATAAAGACAGAGTTTGTTTGTTATACCAGACATCAAATATTATAAAACAATTTTGTCATCATGATTAATTTTTATGATTAAATTTATAGAATCAAAAAACCATAATAAAGGGGCATGATGGGTCACTTCGTCATTTTTCACCTGAAACCTAGTCATAAGATGACAAGTTGCTTATCTTTGACTGTCCAGTTTCCCACAAGTTTGTTGTTCACAATCTTCAGAATTTCAAAGGATAAAAGGAAAAATATGCTGACACGGCATTGGAAAAACTAGTAACTGTTGATATTCATGGAATGCAAAGGCTCAGTAGACTAGGAATGTTCTTTTTTCTCCTCCGATTTCATTTCTCCCGTGAGCACCCTGATAAAAATCCCTGATAAAACATTTTGGGAAGCAATGTATTTAGTTCTAAAAACAGGTTTTGCAATGGTGGGATAAAGGGCTGTTTATTGGGTGGATGGTTCCTCTCGACAAAGAACAGTGTGTTTCTCGGAGTAACACAATAGTCCAGCAGGTAATGGAAACTTCTGAATAGAAGGAAAGAAAAGGGCAGTAGAAGCCAAAGATAATCTGCATTTCATGTCAAGGACAAAGGCTGCCCTGTTCAACTGTGATGTTTAGACCCCAGAGTCAGTCACATTTGGTGGGGCATCTATGGCTTCATCAATACGTGGGTCAGACATCCTTTTTTATCCTGTGATATTGGTGTTAAAAAAAAAAAAAAGGCAAGTGAGAAGAACCTAGTTTCATGCAATTTAGAAAGATGTCATCTTTCTCTCTTTCTTTTAAAGTGCAATTTGTGGAACATTTGAGAAATCTAGTTAATGTGCAGACTCACCACACGGAAAAAAAAAAAAAAAGAGAAAGGAAGAACAAAAGAGAGAAAGAACTGAGAATGATGATTTTAGTTGAGCTTTTATAGTCCAGCTTTAAGAAACCTGAACCTCATTCCTTATCCAGAATGTAGATGACAATTCACAGTCCCAGCCAGAGAACAGACTGTTCCCACTTGCATGAAGGTTATTATGATGGAATTCTGCAGGCTGAAAGAAGAGAGAGAGAAGTTGCATAAGTCCCATATGATAGCATCAACATAACTGCCGGCACAGAAAGTCTTACATAATTTTGAAAAATCTGGTCGTGGCCACCGTACTAACCGTTCACGTCCAGAATTTGAGAAATACGTAATTGACCTAAAGTTGAACATCTCCTTTATGCTAGGAGGGCAACAAGATATTTAAAAAGCAAGATGAAAGGAAACAAATGATTACAGTTTAATCATTGTTGAATCCGAAAGTGCTGGTTTAACGAAGGGCTGCCAAGTTGAATCATTCGTCTTTGACTGGAGTTCTGCTCTCAGGTTGTTTCTCACTTAACTTTGTAATTTCATGCAGCCCAAATATCTTAGAATCTGCTTTGATAATTGGTTTTCTTGCCAGTTACCTGTTTGGAGGCACTTTTTTCCTTTGCTTTTGTGCGTTTTAATTTTTGTAGCTCCTCCATCATTTTGGATGGGTATTTGCACATGTGTATATACATATATGTTTGTGAATACTACACATTTTTGTATAAAGAGCCAATATGGACATATTGACTATGTTGTATGCAGCATTATGTAGGTATATTTAAATGTGAGTTAGTGTGTGTGTATATACATAGACATATATATATATATACATATATATATATATACTTATATATTTATCTGATACACGAGAAACCTGTATTAAGGGTCTGGAATGAAGAATCCATTAGTAATAATTGCACAGATTACCTGGTTTAATTTGCATGACTCCCCCCCCCCTCTGATTTTTTAATTGCTTTTAGTGAGATCCATAATCACCACTCGAGGCTGACCTTTCTGTCTCTCTTTGTGGGGGCCGCAGCCTTCTGCACACAAAAGCAATGTCAGGCCCTTAGAGGGTGGAAAGCTTTGGATAATGGGCGAGCACTCTAATCAGTTTGCTGCTGATAGAGAGAAAAGGAGAACAGAGAGCCCGCTTTTGAAGTTGCCTCCTTTGTGGGTCTGAGTCACCAGCAGCTGAGGGTTCCAGCCTGTTTGTTTTAAGTTTTACAGGAGGAGCTGGAGCTCCAAGTTTGATACTGTGTTTATTTTTTCCTGCCAATTGAGAGATTCCTACAAAGCAAAGTCAAACCTTGGTGTGGCATTTTCATCCCTAAACCAAATGCTCAGACATCCACACGGCTTAAATGAGTTGGAATCCACCTATGTGTGCAACCGTGCAAAAACATAGTTCTCTTCCAAAAGAAAATCAGGGTCTTCTTGATGCTCTCCTTCCTATACCATTGGAAAAAGGATGAGGGAGACAGAGTATATGGAACTACATTGTATATAATGCTACTAGAAAGATATAATGTGTCTCCCTCTTTTTTTTTGAGTAGAGTTGACACAGAATGTTACATTGTCTCTTTTCTTTTTTTCTACACAAGGTGAAATACTGTGCCGTAGGCATCCCATGTAATTTGTAGAGCAATTGCTACCTTCTTACCTTCATTTTCCCTCCCACTTTGTGTGGCTCCATTAGGCTGTAAAGCTGGAAAGGCAGGAAAGAAATGGAATCTTGCTTATGAGTGCACGAGGAAGCC
>ML093005.1:0-30157 GCA_003697995.1 Taxidea taxus jeffersonii | reverse complement strand
ATTTGTTGGCATAGAGTTGCTCATAATATGTTCTTATGATTGTTTGTATTTCTTTGGTGTTGGTTGTGATCTCTCCTCTTTCATTCATGATTTTATTTATTTGGGTCCTTTCTCTTTTCTTTTGGATAAGTCTGGCCAGGGGTTTATCAATCTTATTAATTCTTTCAAAGAACCAGCTCCTAGTTTCATTGATTTGTTCTATTGTTTTTTTGGTTTCTATTTCATTGATTTCTGCTTTGATCTTTATTATTTCTCTTCTCCTGCTGGGTTTAGGCTTTCTTTGTTGTTCTCTCTCGAGTTCCTTGAGGTGTAGGGTTAGGTTGTGTATTTGAGACCTTTCCTGTTTCTTGAGATAGGCTTGTATCGCTATATATTTTCCTCTCAGGACTGCCTTTGCTGTGTCCCACAGATTTTGGACCGTTGTGTTTTCATTATCATTTGTTTCCATGGTTTTTTTCAATTCTTCTTTAATTTCCTGGTTGACCCATTCATTCTTTAGAAGGATGCTGTTGAGTCTCCATGTATTTGTGCTCTTTCCAAATTTCCTCTTGTGATTGAGTTCTAGCTTCAGAGCATTGTGGTCTGAAAATATGCAGGGAATGATCCCAATCTTTTGATACCAGTTGAGACCTGATTTGTGACCCAGGATGTGATCTATTCTGGAGAATGTTCCATGGGCACTAGCAAAGAATGTGTATTCTGTTGCTTTGGGGTGGAATGTTCTGAATATATCTGTGATGTCCATCTGATCCAGTGTGTCATTTAAGACCTTTTTTTCCTTGTTGATCTTTTGCTTGGATAATCTGTCCATTTCAGTGAGGGGTGTGTTAAAGTCCCCTACTATTATTGTATTCTTGTCAATGTGTTTCTTTGATTTTGTTATTAATTGGTTTATATAGTTGGCTGCTCCCATGTTAGGGGCATAGATATTTAAAATTGTTAGATCTTCTTGTTGGACAGACCCTTTGAGTATGATGAAGTGTCCTTCCTCATCTCTTATTATAGTCTTTGGCTTAAAATCTAATTGATCTGATATAAGGATTGCCACCCCAGCTTTCTTCTGATGTCCATTAGCATGGTAAATTGTTTTCCACCCCCTCACTTTCAATCTGGAGGTGTCTTCAGGTCTAAAATGAGTTTCTTGTAGGCAGCATATTGATGGGTTTTGTTTTTTTATCCATCCTGAAACCCTGTGTCTTTTGATTGGGGCATTTAGCCCATTTACATTCAGGGTAACTATTGAGAGATATGAATTTAGTGCCATTGTATTGCCTGTAAGGTGATTGTTACTCTATATTGTCTCTGTTCCTTTCTGATAATACTCTGAGGGTCTCTCTTTGCTTAGAGGACCCCTTTCAATATTTCCTGTAGAGCTGGTTTGGTGTTTACAAATTCTTTCAGTTTTTGTTTGTCCTGGAAGCTTTTTACCTCTCCTTCTATTTTCAATGATAACCTAGCTGGATAAAGTATTCTTGGCTGCATGTTTTTCTCGTTTAGTGCTCTGAATATATCATGCCAGTTCTTTCTGGCCTGCCAGGTCTCTGTGGATAAGTCTCCTGCCAATCTAATATTTTTACCATTGTATGTTACAGACTTCTTGACCCGGGCTGCTTTCAGGATTTTCTCTTTGTCGCTAAGACTTGTAAATTTTACTATTAGATGGTGGGGTGTGGGCCGATTCCTATTGATTTTGAGGGGTGTTCTCTGCACCTCCTGGATTTTGATGCTTGTTTCCCTTGCTATATTAGGGAAATTCTCTACAATAATCCTCTCCAGTATACCTTCTGCTCCTATTTCTCTTTCTTCTTCTTCTGGAATCCCAATTATTCTAATGTTGTTTCATCTAATGGTATCACTTATCTCTCGAATTCTCCCCTCGTGGTCCAGTAGTTGTTTGTCTCTCTTTTGCTCAGCTTCTTTATTCTCTGTCATTTGGTCTTCTATATCACTAATTCTTTCTTCTGCCTCATTTATCCTAGCAGTAAGAGCCTCCATTTTTGGTTGCACCTCATTAATAGCTTTTTTTATTTCAACTTGATTAGATTTTAGTTCTTTTATTTCTCCAGAAAGGGCTTTTATTTCTCCCGACAGGGTTTCTCTGATATCTTCCATGCCTTTTTCGAGCCCGGCTAGAACCTTGAGAATCGTCGTCCTGAATTCCAGATCTGACATATTACCAAAGTCTGTATTGATTAGGTCCCTAGCCTTCGGTCCTGCCTCCTGTTCTTTTTTTTGTGGGGAGTTTTTCCGCCTTGTCATTTTGTCCAGATAAGAATCCGCTGTTCTCCTTGTTAAGTGAACTTGGTCTTGGCTGGATTTCTTGTTGATCTTCTGGGGGAGGGGCCTGTTGTAGTGATTCTCAAGTGTCTCTGCCCCAGGTGGAATTGCACCAGGTCCTGGGCTAAGTAATCCTCTCAGGTTCGCTTTTGGGAGCTTTTGTTCCCTGAACGCTTTCCGTAGAGTTCCAGAGGACGGGAATGAAAATGGTGGCCTCCCAATCTCCGGCTTGGAGGAGCTAAGAGCTTGGGGCCCCAGTCTTCAGTGCACCTTCAGAGAAAAGCGCTTAATCACTCCCGTCTCCCCAGCCTCCAGCCGCACTTGGAAAAAATCGTGCGTAATCAGTCCCGTCTCACTGGCTTCTGGCTGTGCTCTGAGGTCACCCAGCCTGTGACCAAGCGTCTCTGTCTCTGGCAGAGTCCCACCTGGAGTCTCCGAACCCCCTAGATCCCTGAGCTCTCCCAGGTCGTAGTCTCCCCGGATCTTGTGGGGACCCCTCGCACAGAGCACCGGCCCGTGTCACAGACCACGGCTCTAGGAAACCCCGAGTTGAGAGCTCACTCCTCGGCTCTGTCTCCACAGCCGGCTTCCCCGCTCTAATACCTGTGAGCTCTGTGACACTCAGACACCCCCGATCCTTCTGTGACCCCGCGAGGCCTGAGTCCACACTGTCCCCGTGAGGTCTTCACCCCAGTTTAGCCTCTGGAGCGATGTCCCTCCCTGGAGCAGACTTTTAAAAGTCCTGATTTTGTGCTCCGCCGCTTGCCGGGAGCCGGCCCCTCCCCCCGGGATCTATCTTCCCGTTGCATTGGATTCACTTCTCCGCTGGTCCTACCTTTTAGAAAGTGGTCGATTTTCTGTTTCTAGAATTGTTGTTTTTCTTCTCTTTGATCTCCTGTTGGATTCGTAGGTGTTCGGAATGGTTTGATAGGCTATCTAGCTGATCTCCTGCTGCCTGATGTCGTCTCAGCCTGCTACTTCTCCACCATCTTGACTCCTCTCCCTGTAGCTTTAATAATAGAGAAAAGAACTTGGAGCCAAGTCATGTAGGTGGTCTCTAGAAGGTGGAAAAGGCAAGATGCTCCTTTAGAGCCTCTGAAGGAACACAGTTCTGCAGATCCATTTTTTTTTAAGATTTTACTTATTTATTTGACATACAGAGAAGCAGAAAGATCAGCAGGTAGAGAAGAGAGAGGGAAGCAGATTCCCCGCTGAGCAGGGAGCCTGAATAGAATTCGGCTCAATCCCAGGACCCCCGGGATCATGACCTGAGCTGAAGGCAGAGGCTTTAACCCACTGAGCCACCCAGATGCCCCTTATTTTTTAAAGATTTTATTTATAGGTAATCTCTATACGCAATGTGGGGCCCAAACTCACAACATCAAGATCAAGAGTCGCACACTCCATGGACTGAGCCAGCCAGGTGCCCCTGCAGGCCCATTTTAAACTTTTGACCTCTGCAACTATGACAATATGCAGTTGACTCTTGAACAACATGGGCTGGAATTACACAGTTCCACTTAATTGTGGATCTTTTTGGTAAATACAATAAATATTGTAAATGTGTTTTCTTTTCCTTATTTTCTTAACATGTTCTTTTCGCCAGCTTACTTTAGTATAGGAACACAGTATTTAATACATATAACATATAAAGTATGTGTTAATTGAGTGTGTTATTGGCAAGATTTCCAGTAGGCTATTATTAGTGGCCAAATTTTGGAAAGTCAAAAGTTATGGGATTTTCAACTGTGTGAGGAGGATCAGTGCCCCTTACCCTCCTGTAGAAGGGTCAATTGTATTTGCATTATTTTAAGTGTGTGGTAATTTATTATAGAAGAATTAAGAAATGTATATAATACTGTAAATTCAGTTTTATCAAGGAATCCTCCCCTTCCATAGGCATATGTCAAGATCCTGGGCATCAGTCATAGTGCTAAGATGTTGGGAGAAAGACCACCTTGTCTTCCATCATCCATCCACATGTGACTGCTGTATTCTTTCTATCTATAGACAGAAAGGCCCATATGTCCCTCTACTGTCTCACAGGACAGAATCTAGAAGGATCTACATAGATAACTACTCTACTACTTCCAGAGACAGCTATATAACTTGTAGGAAAAGCAGGAAAAGGATAACACCAAAGTTCCAAAATGCAAATCTTTTTCTTTTATTCTGCTCTCTCTCACCTTGTCATAGTGTATTTTATTTGCTATTTAATGCTTGTCTAAGTAAAGAAAAATTAAAATATTAAATAATTACCATGAGTTTCACTGTTCTTCTTTCTAGTGTGCAATGCCAGTTTTAAGTGCAAATTTAACACATATTTAACACATTTAACACATATGCACAATCCCTAAATGACACATCATTTGTAGCTACAACATATATATTTATATATATATGTAACATATATATATGTATTTGTTTTTTGTTTTTGCCAGAACAGTGGAAACTTGACATAAAACCACACAATTGTTTTTCTTTCACTTCTTGATATATGCACATTCTATCAATACACTGTACCTTCAGGTTACTGGTGAGTAACGAGGATTGACAGGAAAAAGAACTATGGGTTTCCTGATCATATCCTTTCCTTCTAGGTCATCATTCTCAGCGTAGGTGGTTGGCTAACATAGAGAAGCGTGCAAGTAAGGAAGGATATGTCAGGTTTCTTGCTTGAATCATTCCTGTTTCTTAGAATATGATTGCCTTCTTTCTGCATTTGAACTGAGTTCTGCCTCTTTTGGGGAGCATGGGCTCTGACTCCCAGGGCTGCCGGTGTCCCTGATCACTTCTGCACTTACTCACTTTGAATCCACTGAAATGCTGGACTCAGGCACCATTGAAAAATGGTCCTCTGCTCCTGTGCATGCTCCCTTTTCCCATCAGACTTCACTTACAAAACACAAATGCAAAGATAAAATCACTAAGGTTTTCAAGAGGTAGCAGCAGAGCATTAAGCCAAGCCAAGCACGTGGCCCTTTTGAGAGGCTACTTCCTCTCTGGACTCACATCCTTGCTCATATTTCTGCCCAGGATGTTGGACTTAAGGACCCTCTATTTCATTACTTCCTGTTTCCCCAATCTAGAGAAATCTTTATCTAGTTTTGGGTTGGAAGGAAATCTTGCCCCTTTATTTTTTCCTAAACCTTGTGTCTATGTGCCAAATCTTCCCCATTCCTCTATGGGCTAAGCCATCTGCACAGCCCTAAGAAGCACGTAGGCTTTTTATGCCCTTGCCCTTGCCCCGCCCCTATTCCTCATTCATTTCTAGGATGGCCACCGCAAAGCTTCTTCCCTGTATTTTCTGGATCCTCTTTTCCTTTCTAAGTATGGCTGGTCTTATCTACTTTCTAGGTAAGTGACTGATAAATATTACTTAGCCTAACCCAGCTTTTTCACTGGGGTTTGGGGTCCTTAACATTTTGTTTCCGGTTTCAAGTCACTAGCCAGGCTGTACTTCTTAGGATTAGAAAGAGTGTGTTAAGTCCTCCAAGTGTGAGAAGACTCTGGAAGTCTCTTTAAGGAATTTTGCTCTTCAAGGCTAATGCATTATGGTTAAATGGAAATGTGTGGGTCAGAATAAGCCAGTTTTATGAGGCATTGAAAACTGTTATTTATCTCTAATTTTGCAATAAAATATGACTGGCACCGCATAAATTCCATTTCTTCTCCAACACATATTCAGTAAAATCACTTTTATTGAGAAGAACAGATTTTGATATTTCTTTTAGCTTCCTCAATAAGTTGCCAGATTTCTTTTGAACATAAATTACATGGACACAGTTAATTATATGCTTAAATGCAAATGTATTTAAAATATTTTTTATTACCGTCTAAGTAATTACTCAGAGGCAATGTGAAAACCATATGTAATTTCATAGACTGAAGATATTTTTATTTTAAGATTTTCTGCTTTGAGGAAGGAAACTGGCATAGCTACTGAAGAAACATTTCTCTCCTAAAAACTTTATTGGAGTGCTTATGTAGATTAAAAAAGAAATTTCTTCCATGTGAATATATGTGTGTTTAGGTGGATGGAACAACCTTTAAAATCATTTATAATCATTTGTTTATATAGTCATGGTTCAAAGATGGACTGGCAAAGTGAAAACCAGTTTAATTGCCTTTCTCTCCTGTATTGTCCCATCAAAGTCAAATTTTCATAGCTTGACTCTTCCAAGTAAGAGCAAATTACTTTACATTTACAGCACTACTTGTTTCCTTATCAAAATCCCACCTGGGAGCATATCACATTACAAAGAAAAGGGAAACACAATTTTTAGATTCCAAGAATAAGGACAATTGGTAGAAAGTCATGTGTTTATAAAGGCTCTTGCATTAGGCCACTCCAGAGGGCACTATTTACTTTGAACTCTGCATCAGGCAACACAGTGACCCTGGCATTCACTTTCCTGTCATTTAATTTTTTTTATTATGTCCAATTTTGGAACAGAGGTTAGGAACATGGTGACTG
This sequence comes from Taxidea taxus jeffersonii, assembly GCA_003697995.1. Classification (NCBI taxonomy): domain Eukaryota; kingdom Metazoa; phylum Chordata; class Mammalia; order Carnivora; family Mustelidae; genus Taxidea; species Taxidea taxus. The sequence continues at coordinate 23,403 of ML093005.1, read as the reverse complement.
TTTAGTTTTGAATCTTCCCACTTCTCCTGGAAACCAAATAGAGCAAAAAGGAGAACAAAAATAAAGCTATGAAATACATCTTTGGTAAAAGTAGAAGACAGAGAAAAATCCACAAACTCCAAATTATGTGTAAATGTGGCCAAAAGAAATTGAGATCAGCAAGTCCTGTGCAGGAAGCTGCCAGAATGTAGTGGGGAAGAACAGGGAGTTTAGAGGAAGGCTATTGGTATCAAATGTTAAAAATCAACAAATATCCCATCCTGAGTAAAACCAATTTGAACAGAAATTAAATATATCAAGGCATAATTGCTGGAGAAGGTGGAGAAAGGCATGAATATTATGAAAGGAAAACAGAAGAAGCAAATCTCAAAAAATTCCTCCTTTTGAAAAAGAAGAGGGATGTCTTAGAAGACAGCACCCAGTGGAGGATCCTAGGAAGTTCAGGATTAATGACAGAGGATGCTGGAATCCAATTAGGCTCTGAGACTCAGAGGAAGTTAGACCACAGAGAACCCTATTAACAAGAAATGGTCCATCATGATAGCAACAAAGGAGCAAGCAGAGAAACCTTGGAAACTCACCTGTCCCCACTGCCCACCCCACACTCCACATATTGAGGTACCTTCTGCATAATAGCTAGTCTAAGACAATCTGAGCTATTTAAATTTGGTAATAACAAAAAGAATAAGCAGACTTTGGGTTTTGGCCCTGACATGTAAAGAGCTCAGAAATCATCACTCTACCTTTACAAGAAAAAAGCTGAACAAACTGAAAATCAATGACTATACTGGATCTGTCAGAGAACTGAGATTGTAAGGCAAGCTACCACCAAGAAATCTGAGAAGGGTGAATCTAGAGAATCATACTCAACATCTTCTTACCAGGAGCAGAAGCTGCTATAACCAGAATCTGGAAGGAATGCATAAATAGTAATTAATAACTGGAGGTTGAATAGCTTGAGGCTAGGTTGGGAATGAGAATGTCTTGGGGACTCTCAGTCTTGGGGGGCCCTTGCCTATTTTGTAAGTTTTACCTCAGAAAACTCCAAGTTCTTACTTGAAAATCCAAGAAGTGAAGTAAAGATCTAAGAAGGAACCACTCATGACTCTGGAAAAAGGAAGGAGGAAGTGGGGGTGGGGAGTAACCCCTGTGAAATATAAAGCATTCTGCATAACAAAGGCCTATTCAGGGGAAAATATACTACCAGACCTTTATCTCACCCTGGGAAGGGCATTCTTTGACTCTATCCCCTTCTAGTTGAACTATATCAACTAAATGAGGCAAGGGAAATAAGAGGAATTGAAGAGGTAAAAAACAGTTAAGGACAAGGTCAAAGGACACCAGCTAACTAAAAGAATGAGATATAATTATAAAATTATAGAATGCTTCTCTTTACCCACACCTTTCCACAACACTAACAGGATACCAGTATGGACTAGAACTAAAGCAGCTAGAAGATGCACTCCAGGGAGAAGTTCTTTAAAAAAACCCAAAGACAACAGGGAAATAAAAACAAGGACACTAGAGGAATTTGATAACTTTGACAGGTACACTGCAGTGGACAAGAAAATAGCCTAGCTCCTAGCCAGTGTAAGGTTTTACAGGCAAGATACACATGACACCAGGAGAGATAAGCGCAAGGCGAGGTTAATTAAAGGCACCCTTGGGCAAGGTTCCGCAACTCAGGAGGGGAGAGTGGGGAAGTTGTGCCCAGGTTGGGGAGTACAGGGGTTTTTAAGCCTTATTGGCTCGGGGTCTGGATTCGGATGGGTTTTTTCCCATATTAGGCAAGGGAACATCGTGTCCCTGGGTGATTGGCTGGGGTGCGGAAAGTCCAGACAATGGTGGGTGGTCCCTGGTTGGAAAGTCCCATATGGAAAGTTTCGGTTTCCTGGCTAGGTTTCAATTTACTGGAGATGAAGTGGTGGCCACGACTGCTTTGGCAGGAAGATCAGCCATCTTGACCCAGTCTGTGATGTCTGCCATTTTGGGTGCCCCTGTCTCTCAGCCAGCCCAACAGCCAGGCTAACATAAAACTTTCCACTAAACATCAACTTATAAGGTGGGTAGCTCAGTCATTAAGCATCTGCCTTCAGCCCTGGGTTTAAGCCCCGCATCAGGCTCCCTGCTCACGGGAAGCCTGCTTCTCCCTTTCCCACTCCCCCTGTTTGTGTTCCTGCTCTCATTGTGTACTTCTCTGTCAAATAAATAAACAAAATCTTTAAAAAATTTTTTAAAAATCAACTCACCTCTGTTCCTACTAATACATTATGTCTTGCTTTCAACAAAAGATTACAAAGCATTCTAAAAGGCAAGAGAAAATAGTCTAAAGAGACAAAGCAAGTGTCAGAACAGGACTTAGATACATCATGACTTTAGAATTATCAGAGAATTTAAGATAAATATGATTAGTATAATACAGACTCTAAATGGAAAATATAGACAATATGCAAGATCAGATAGATAATATAATCAGAGAGATGCAAATGCTAAGAAAGAATCAAAAGGAAATGTTAGAAATCAAAGGCTCCATGACAGAAATAAAGAATGCAGATTTTCTTTGATGGGCATACCAGATTGGATCTGGCAAAGAAAACAATTAGTGAGCTTGAAGATAGGTCAATAGAAATTTCTCAAACTGACATGCAAAGAGGGAAAAAAAGAATGAAAAGGAAGAAAGAAAGCCTCAAACATCTAAGAATTGTGAGACAATTTGTGGAGTTATAACATAATTGTGATTGGACTACCAGAAGGAGAGAGAAGGGGGCAAAAGAAATTTTTAAAGAAAGAATGGATGGAAAATTTCCAAAATTTATGAAAAATGCCAAACCACGGATTCAGGAAACTCAGAGACTATCAGGCAGGATAAATACTAAAATATTTATACCTATACATAGCATAATCAAAGTAAAAAGAGAGAGAGAGAGAGAGAATGAGAGATATAGAAAAAGAGAAAACCTTAAAAGAAGCTGAATAGATGAAACACTTTACCTATGGAAGAAAAGAATAACCATACAGACCGCTCATCAGAAACCATGCAAACAAGAAAAGAGTGGAGTATTTAGTAATGGAAGAAAAATCTACCAACTTAGAATTCTATAACCAATAAAATTATCCTTCAAAAGAGGAGAAGGGTGCCTGGCTGGCAAGGTAGGAAGAGCATGAAACTTGATCTCAGGAGTTATGAGTTTGAGCACCATGTTGGGTGTAGAGATTATTAAAAAAAAAATACATACAGTTTTTAAAAAGAGAAGGAGCAATAAAGACTCTCTCAGATAAATAAAAACAAACCTGCTCTAAGAGAAATATTAGAAGTTCTTCAGAGAGAAGAAAAATTATATTGATCAGACTCTCAGATCTCTGTATAAGAAGATAAATAATCAGAGAAAAAATAAATGAAGGTAAAAATCTTTTGTTTTCCTCCTTCTTAACTGATGTAAGTGTTTGTTCAACAACATATTGAATGAATGAATGACATATTGAGTGAAATGAATGAAAATAAATTTATAAGGCATGAGAGGGAAGAACTGGCAATATTTGTTACAAAGTACCTTCTCTACTCAAGAAATGGTATAGTTTTATTTGAAAGTAGACTTAGAATCATTGTAAATATACTTTATATCTAGAACAATCATTGAAAAGTAAAAATAAGTATAATTGATATGGTAAGAGAGAATATAACATTAAATCATATAAAATGCCCAGTTCAAACCAAGAAAGGCAGGAAAGGGGGCAAGGGTGTGGAGAAAAAAAGAATAAGTGCAACAAATAGATAATAGTTATAAACATAGTAGATATTAATATCCTCTAAGTATGAATGGTCTAAGTATATCAATTAAAAGGTTGTAAGAGCAGATTGAAAAAATAAAATCCAACTATATGTTGTCTACAAGACACTCACTTAAATATAAAGACTCACACAGGTTAAAGTAAAGGGATAGAAAAAGATAAAGCATCCTTACACTAATTAAAAGTTGGAGGGGCTGTATTAATTTCAGACCAAGTAGACTTCAGAACAAGAAAATTTCTCTTGAATAAAGAGGAGCATTACACAATGATAAAAGGATCAATTCTGCAAAAAGATGTAATAATCAACAGTCTAAAGAAGAAAAGTAATACAATTTTATCAACTGATGTAGAAAGGCTTTTGAGAAAATCCAGCACTCATTGAGGAGGGTGTATGTTCTGGTGAGCTTTGTGTGTTGTGTGAGACTGATGAATCACAGACCTGTATGCCTGAAACAAATAATATATTATATGTTAAAAAATAAGTAATAAATAATAAATTCTCACCAAACTAGGAAAAAGAGAACGTTCTCAACCTGTTAAGACAAAGATCTATTAAAAAACCTACAGTTAACATCACACTTAGTGAGAAACTGAATGTTTTTTTCCCTACAACTGGGAAAAAGGAAAGGTTGTCCTCTCTCACTTCTATTCAATGTTATACTCAAAGTCCTAACTACAATACGATAATAAAAAGAACTAAAGATATAAAGATTGGGAAGGAAGAAATATATATGTTTTTGTTTTCAGATAACATGATTGTGTATGTAGAAAAACTCCCCAGAAAACATAAAAAAAAAAAACCCCAAAACCCTCATGCAACTGATAAGTAAGTATAGCAAGGTCACAGGGTACAAGGCTAATATACAGAAGTCAGCTCCTTCCTACATACCAGTAAGAACAACTGGAATTTGATAGTAAGAAAATATCACTTCAATAATACCAAAATATGAAATAATTAACAAATATCTAACAAACTATATGCTGAAAACTATAAAACTTTGATGGAGGAAGTGGAAGAGCTAAATTAATGGATGTGTAGTCCATGATCATGGGTGGAAGACACAACATTGTTAAGATGTCAATTATTCCCAACTTGATTGACAGATTCCATACAGTCTCAATCAAAATCTCAGCAAGATCTTTTGTAGATATTGACAAACTGAGTAGAATGTTTATGTGGAAATGTAAAAGACCTAGAATGGCCAAGATAATACTGAAGAAGAAAAATAAACTTGAAGGTCCTCATCATGTGATTTAAAGACTTATGACATTGCGACGACATGGATGGAACTAGAGCGTATTATGCTTAGCGAAATAAGTCAACTGGAGAAAGACAACTACCACATGATCTCCCTGATATGAGGAAGTGGAGATGCAACGGGGGTGGGGGGAAGAGGGGTTGGGTGAGGGTGGTGGGGTTACATCATATGTTTAAATAAAGCTTAAATAAAGTAAAAAAAAAAAAAAGATATTCAATAAATTTGGTGCAAAAAAAAAAAAAAGACTTATGACAAAGCTATAGTAATCAAGCCAGAGACATGCCAGTAAAAAAAGGATAAACATATAACAAAGGAAGAGAACCTAGAGCCCAGCAATAGACCCACACACATATAGCCAACTGATAGTTGGTAAAGGAGCAAAAGTAATTGAATAGAGAAAGAATAGACTTTTTAGCAATAGTGATGTCTATATGCAAAAATTTAAAAGAGAACTTAGATTTTATACCTTTCACAAAAATTAATTCAAAATGAATTAAAACATACGTGTAAAATGCAAAGCTATAAAACACCTAGAAGAAAACAGAGGAAGAAAACCAAGTAAACTTGCGTTTACTAATGATTTTTTAAATCAAATAACAAAAGTATGATCCGGGGGGGGAAAAAAAAAAAGGTAAGATTGAACTTCTAACATTCTGTGAAAAGCAGTCATAAGCTTGAAGAAAATATATGCAAAACACATATCTGATAAATGACTTGTGTCTACTAAATACATGAACTTTAAAAGTTCAGTAAGAAAAAAGCAAACAACTCACTTTTTAAAAAGGCAAAAGAGTGTTCACTTTGGCAGCACATATACTGAAAAAGGCAAAAGAGGGGTACCTGCGTGGCTCAGTTGGTTAAGCGTCCGCCTTCAGCTCAGGTCATGATCTCAGGGTCCTGGGATGCAGGCCCACTTTGGGCTCCTGCTCAGCAGGGAATCTGCTTCTCCCTCTCCCTCTCTTTCTGCTCATCCCTCTGCTCATGCTCTCTTTCTCTATACTCAAATAAATAAATAAAATCGCTTTTAAAAAAAGGACAAAAGATCTGAAAGACATCTTATCAAAGAAGATATGCAAATGATGTGTAAGTACATAAAAAGATATTCAAATCCTTTATCATCAGGGAATTGCAAATTCAAACAACATGCCACTAAATAGCTATTAGAATAGTTAAAAATCCAAAAATAACCTGACAATAACAATTGCTGTTGAGGATTTGGTGCAATGGAATTCACAGTTATTGCTGTTGGGAAAGGAGAATTGCACAGCTTCTTTGGAAACAGTTTGGCAGATTCTTACAAGCTAAACATACTTTTACCATATGATCCAGCAATCATGTTGATTTGAAAACATATGTCTACACAAAATCTGCACATGAATGTAGCAGCTTTATTTATAATCACCAAAAACTGATATAAATAAATGGTTGAATAAATAAATGGGTGGGAGAGAACAGACAAATCACCCATGGAGAAAAATTCCAAATAATTTATATAGCTACTCTGCCTTCAAGCAGATAAGCCTAACCTCCCCCTCCTTAAGGTGGGGTGCCATAATGACTTCCTTCCAAAGAATTCAGTAGGGAAAGGGAGGGAAGAGTATAACTTTGCAGAAAAGAAATTAGGCAACACTGCCTTAGTCAAGTGATCAGGTCAACATCAACAATTAGGCATGTTGATAGTACACACTCTTGATGTGATATGATGGAAATGAAAGTTGTACCTCTTTAGTCTTCCCCCTGAAAACCCATAACTCAGTCTAATCATGAGAAATATATCAGACAGGTCCCAGTTGAGGGACAGTCAACCAAATATCTGATGAGTACTGTCAAAAACCATCAAGGTCAGCAAAAACGAGAAGTCTGAGAAACTGTCTCAGCCAAGGGAAATCCAAGGAGAATGACATGAAATCTAATGTGGGATCCTGGGTGGAACAGGGGCACAGAAAAAAGACATTGGATAAAAACTGAGGAAATCTGAATAATGTACAGACTTTAGTTAAGAATGGTGTGATAATATTGGTTCATTATTTGTGACATGTACTAGGTTAAGTAAGATGTTAGTAATAGGGAAAATTAGGGGGGTGGATAGATAGGAACTCTCTCCATTAGTGTTACAATTTTTCTGCAACTCAAATTGTCCTAAAAGAGTAGTATATATATATATATACATATATATATATATATATATTTTTTTTTTTTTTTTAATGCCAAGAATGTGGGGTACTGGGTGGCTCAGTTGGTTTAGCATCCAACTCTTGATTTCAGCTCAGGTCATGGTCTCAGAGTCGTGAGTTCAAGCCCCACATTAGGCTTCATGCTCAGTGAGGAGTCCTGTTCTCTCCCCCTCCCCTCAAAATAAATAAATAAATATTTTTAAAAATCAATAAATAAAAACACAAGGATCAGAAGAGTTTAGGAAAAAAAAAGACAAGTACACCATCTATACCAATGCATTATTAGGAAACAAAGTGGGCAAAGCAGCCAATCTCCCTGTGAAAATAATATCAATATTCCAACAGGAAATTTAAAGCAAATTTAATGAGACAAATACAGCTATGAAGACCACAAAACAGGTAGAGAAGTCAGAGGAAATGGGACCAGAGAAAAGAGAAGGTGAAACAGTTACTAGTAAAACTCAGGGACGATAGAGAAGGAAGAGCTGAATCATTTCTGAATTAATACAAGGAGTATACAAGAAAATATCTACCATAGAACACACAGTACACAAAACATGTACAATGAAGAGACACAATGAAGGGACACAAAAGTAATAAAAGAGATTAAAAAGGAAAAGGAAGGAAAAAGCTAGCTATAAAAGAGAGCCAAGGAAACAACACATACCTGTAAGTGGCATTTCTGGAGAAGAAAACCGAAACAGTAGAATAGAACAAATACAAAAAACCAAACTCAATAAAATTTCTTTCATATTAAAACAAAAGACAAATTGTGCATATAAAAAAGAACACCTGGATCATGGTAAAATTAACCCAGGACCATCAGTGTTAAGATATAGACTATTAAAATTACTAAAATTTAAAAACAAAGAAAGAGTCTTTTGGGCAGCAAGATGAGGGTCAATTCATTTATTAAAAAAAAAAAAGCTCCTGGGGCACCTGGGTGGCTCAGAGGGTTAAGCCTCTGCCTTCCTCTCCAGTCCTCTCTTCATCTCAGGGTCCTGAGATGGAGCTCCACATTGAGCTTTCTGCTGGGCAGGGAGCCTGCTTCCCCCTCTCTCCCTGCCTGCCTCTCTGCCTACTTGTGGTTTCTCTCTGTGTGTCAAATGGATAGGTAAAATCTAAAAAAAAGAAAGAAAGAAAGAAAAAGAAAAAAAGCTAAGCAGGAGACCTTGCCACCACAACATTTAAAACCTGAGCACAGAGGCTCAACAACTACGAAATACCAGTGGAAAAAAAATGTGCAACCCAAGCATTTTTGCATCCAGCCAGTTTGTCCCTTAAGAGAAAAGACTGGAAGCAGAGTTTTGAATATGAAAATCAGAGGGGGTGGGGGAATGTGGTAGGGAAGGGGAAGTTGAAGGTGTGGTGTAAGGGAGGACCAGCCTTTTTTTTTTTTTTAATTGATTAGTACTGGAAAAGGCCTATATCTAACATTTTATCAGAATTACTAGATCATAGACTTGCAAATGGAACATCACTAAGAGAAGTGATAAGTTTCAGATAACCCTGTAGCTTCTGCTATCTTGCAACAGTAAAACTTGATTTAGTGCCCTGTACTCTGCCAAGGATAAGTCAAGAGTCATAAAGGCAGGTTGATTTAGGATTCCTGCAAAAAAATAGATCAACAGCAGTGTTTTCTGGATTTAAAAGGGATCATAAACGGACCTTGATAAGTGACGTCATCTGCTTAGTTTATGGCCTGCCTATTTGTAAGGAATACATGTAACATCAAAACTAAGCTGCAATAATCATAGCTTTTGTTTTTCTAATAATGAAATCTAACTGTGAGTCTTAAATTTTCAATATCACTATAGTCCAGCAGTCTGCTTCAGCAGGCGCTTTGGCAAGATAAAGAAAATCTAATTTTAAATGTCAGGAAGTTCAACTTCATTTGTAAGTCCAGATCTTCAGAGTCACACGATCAAAACTGGGATCATTCTCTTAATCCGTGATTTCAAATTGAAATACTCTCTGAGGAGATGAGAGTGCATGAGCTCCATGTCGTAACAGTTTGGTCATATTCCTGCTGTGTATCACTGCCTTATCTGGGAAATCTGTCAGGTAAGAAACATTAAAAGTGGCCATCTATTTAGGTATAAATGTTTTTAAACTGGGGGCAAACCTTCCTTATAATTTATTCTTTTTGCCTTTCCTACCAATGTGTAGGATTATTTTTAGTGATTGAATAAGGTATTAAAAGATGAAATATATATACATTGTCCTCTTAGTGCTGTTAACAAGAGCTCTATGAACTCATTTTCTCCACTAGTTTGTAACATTGTGGGGAGAAAATAGGTTATGTTTAGACCCTTTTGAGAATCGAATGCAAGCTATGAGCCCTCCCCACAGAAAACTTTTCCTCTTTGGATAGACTTTTCATGTAATCTCAGGAAGGTCAAAGACCCTGAGGCTTGTGAGTAAAGCCCTCAGAACAGGCACTCCAGATTAAGCCCCTTTGAGCAAATCCCTCTTTAAAAGAGAACCAAGAAATAAGCTTTTAATCATGGATCTCTAGCTCATCTCAGTCACATACTTTAGTAAGCCGTAGTCTTAAAAAATAATTCTTTCAAGGAAATCTAAATTACATGGAATTTCATGCTCTTCCACTGGTCATTTTATGGTGAATATCCTCTTTGGAAAGTCCCCTCAATTAGAAAACTTACATTACAATTTGAAAACTTAACAAATATACTCCTACTTCTGGGTTTTTAAAGAGCCTTAATTTCTATAACCTCTCTTTTCATCTTTGTTTTTCTAAATACCATTACACATGTGAGTGAACTTGGTAAATTGTAATTATCATTTTCAGACAGCTACAATTTCAGTCATGCATATCTTCTGAATTTGAGTAAAAAGCATTCTGCATTGTCTTCAGATTTGACTGTGATAATCTCACTGTGGCTATGCCTTTCTTTTTTTTTTTTTAAGATTTTTTTAAATTTATTTATTTGACAGAGAGAGAGATCACAAGTAGGCAGAGAGGCAGGCAGAGAGAGGAAGGGAAGCAGGCTCCCCGCTGAGCAGAGAGCCTGATGCGGAGCTCCATCCCAGGACCCTGAGATCATGACCTGAGCCGAAGGCAGAGGCTCAACCCACTGAGCCACCCAGGCACCCCTGGCTATGCCTTTCTGTTCAAATAGTATCTGTAACTTGGTCAGCTTAGTATTGTGCTAAATGAGGATCTAACACAGTATCTTATAGTTTCATAGAAAGTGCTTAGACAATTCTACCAGAGAAAATAAAGTCAAAAAACAATTTCTACCAGAGAAAATAAAGTCAAAAAACATTATTCTAATATGCAAACCACAGAGATGAGATTATTTATTTATTTAATGTAATGCCTGAGTGAAACAATATATACATATAAACTCATTTTTTAAACCATAGGAAATGGCATTCATCCTGTACTATATCAATTTTAATCAAAAAGAACAAAAGAATTATCTACCTATGGTGGGACATGATAGAAAGAAGAAAATAATTTTGTTATATCAGATTTTATTATTTTAGGAAAGGAATAGTATCATTTTGGAAAATACATTTAAGTATTCTACATTGTTAGTATTAGAGTTTCATGTGTGTGTCTATATATACACATACAGATTTAAGAAGACCATAATGGCTCTGAGTACTTTTAATTAAAGAAAAATAGAATATGGTGGGTAGACTATTGCAAAACGCTTTCCCAGTCAATGAGTTACACTGAAAAGAGATCAAATCTGTAATTTTCCCACATTCATGCCTATAAATGAGATGACTCAAGATCACCGTTGGAATTCAACCAAACAGATCTGAGGTCCCAGCAAAGACTGAAGCTACACCTTAGTCTCAATTACTTCAGGAAAAGGGTACCTTCTGCACTTCATGATATTAAAATAAGAAAATTTTTATGTAAATTACATGAAGAGTTAACCAAGCACAGATGAGTAGTCCTGTCAGCTCCATCCTGGGGCGAAGAACTAGAGAAGAGGTTGAGAGACCTTTGTACCATAGACAAAGGGAATGATTATAGGGGTGGGGTTGGGTTTCTGCTTAGAACTGATTAAACTGGACCTGTGTGCAGAGAAGCTTTGCATACCAGTCCTGCTTTTGGTTCTCCCACTGCTTTGCTGCAGCCAGAGCAAATAAATCATGCATTCTCAAATATACACTTGTCCCACCGATTCTGTCTCATGTTGTCAAGGCAAGAAATTGGATTGAGAAACTCAAGGTTAATTCTTGGGTTTCTGCAAAAATTGGCTGGGGTTTTATAGCAATCTTTTACTGCTCCCTCACCATCTTCCTGGGGAATTGAGAGAGAGAGTGGGCGTAAACCCAAGCAAGATCTATATTTACCTTGTTTTCCCAGTATTCTTTTTTAGCAATAGTGTGTATTTGGAAGATATTTTTAAAGAGATTAAGTGCATTTTTAAAGAAAGAATCTTTTATAAGAAGATTTTTAAAGTCATTTTTTACATTTAATATATAATGACTGCCCTAGGCCAATGAACATTAGTTTATAGAAGATAAAAGTTACCATGCCATTTTCACCAGAATTCTGCCAAAATGTTTGCATGGGAATTGATCTGTCACCTTGGTCATAATAGTAGAGACATCAACAATTTGTAAAAATCAGTGTTGAAATTCTTGGACTAGCCTTGAATTATGGGTAAAATGATTAGGTTGATATTTGTGCACTTAGAAGCTTCTAATTTAGATTTGTGTCCAGGAAGGTCACTTATGCCATGTACGTAATGTCCTTGTACACAGTGAATCAGTTTGGGAAATGTCATAGATTTTAATGTTATGTCCACAACATAAATTTTCAGAAATAGTGTTAGATATTTTTATTAAGTAAAGATCATCCTGAGGTTCAAAACCACATGGAAGACAAGAATGACTGGTGAATTGTATTCATTTACATTTAAAGAATTCCAAATTAAGTATTGGCTTATCCTCCCTGTATCTAACTGCTACCAAGACCCTTACTTGAAAAGTTTACTTTTTTTTTTTCAAACATGGCCTTAATCTCATTTATTTAAGACAAATTTTTTTCTTAATTTAAAAATGTGTTTCTTTTGATTCTGGATATGACAGAGTAACTAATATCAGAACAACCCTCCTGCTGAGAATATCTGTAAAAACTTGTGTAACAGGGGCCTCTGGGTGGCTCAGTGGGTTAAGGCCTCTGCCTTTGGCTCGGGTCATGATCTCAGGGTCCTGGGACCGAGCCCTGCGTCAGGCTCTCTGTTCAGCAGGGAGCCTGCTTCCCTTCCTCTCTCTGCCTGCCTCTCTGCCTACTTGTGATCTCTCTCTGTCAAATAAATAGATAAAATCTTTAAAAAAAAAAAAACAAACTTGTGTAACAGGCAAACAAAACAAGGCAGCTATCTGAAGGCCCTGAAGACGAGGGAGTCAGCCAGGGGATCTTTAAAAACATGAGATCAAACAAGTTGTTTATAAGAGACAAATAAAAAAATCAGGAAGACTAAAAAAGAAAAGGATGAAAGAGAAGTATAAGAAAAATTAACCAACGTAAGGCTAGAATATAAGTCGTAATTTCTGGCAAAATTTCATTCAAGGCAAAAAATAGCATAAGGAATAAAGAGTAAACATTATGTCCTGGTGAAAGACATAATAGAACAAGACTTTTATCCACCATAAACCTATACTTTCAAAACAATACAACTTTAGTACTTCAGATTATTTGCAGAAGTTTAATGAGAAATATGTTTATCAATTATTATCGTGAACAATTTTTGTATACCCATCTCAGAAACCTGGAGTTCAGACAAAAATTAAGCATATATATGAAAAATCAGAGCAATTCAATTAATAATTTCCAAATATTAGATGTATACAGTATTCTGTATCACACAAGCACACAAAAACAAAAATGAAACCAACAACCCCACCAAACAAACAGGGAAAACATTCTTTTTAAGCACATGGGAAATATTTACATAAACTGATGGCAGATAAGGTCATAAACCCACAAAGATAAAGTCCACAGACTGACTGTAATATTGACTGTATTCTCTGGTCAAAATGAAATAAATTAGAAATTAATAATAAAAGTCCAGATTTATGGGGCACCTGGGTGGCTCAGTGGGTTAAGCCTCTGCCTTCGGCTCAGGTCATGATCTCAGGGTCCTGGGACCGAGCCTCACAGCATCGGGCTCTCTGCTCAGCAGGGAGCCTGCTTCCCCCTCTCTCTCTGCCTGCCTCTCTGCCTACTTGTGATCTCTCTCTCTGTGTCAAATAAATAAAGTCTTTTAAAAAATCCTTTAAAAAAAAGTTCCAGATTTTAAAAATTCCTGTATGTGCAGAAATCAAATTATATATTCCTAAATAACCTTTGGACTAAAAAGGGAAAAATAAATTGCTTAAAACTAAGTGGCAATAAAACAGCTCATATCCAAATTTATTTGACATAGCTAAAAACACATAATGAGATATTTATTGCTTTGAAAAATTCACCAGGAAATAAGACAAGTTAAAATAATGTAAAAGACACCTCTTTAAGTCCCAACTGGTACTGTGAATAAAAAATTAAGCAGCTTAAGAATTGGACTTTAGAGATAATACTGTCATTGCTTGGAAATGATAGTGATGGTACATCTAGAAAATCTGTTGAATTTTTTTTAACTATCATAAATAATGATAGACTTCAGAAATAATTGTGGATACAAATTATCTTGGAAAATCTACCTGATACATAGCCAAATGGAAATTATAAATAAAAATTAAAAACCAGTCCCAATAGGAGCAAAATTATAAAATATCCAGGGATAACACAGAATATAAAGTAATCTAAGAAGAATATTTTTAAAAACTAATAAAAGACACAAAGAATTATCTAAAATGGAAATGTAGGGGTGCCAGGGTGGCTCAGTCAGTAAGCATCTGCCCTCAGCTCAGGTCATGATTCCAGGGTCCATCAGCCCCACATCAGGCTCCCTGCTCAGTGTGAGGCCTGCTTCTCCCTCTCCCACTAGCCCTGCTTGTATTCCATTTCTCTCTCTCTCTCTCTGTCTCTGTCAAGTAAATAAATAAAATCTAAATAAATAAATAAATAAAATGGAAATGTATCCTCGCTATTGGATTGAATAACTTCATATTATAATAAAGTCAAATGTAAAATAATAGGAATCCAGTGCAGTTCATATAATAATTTCTTGGATTTTGTTTTGAGGAATTCAACAAACTAAAATGTAAATGAAAGGAAATGAATTCAACAAACAAAAATGTAAATGAAAGGAATAAAAGACATAAATAGTTAAAGTAACTTTGAAAGAGAAAGTAAATGTGTCCTGCACATATCAAACATATAAGGTCAAAATTACAAAAATAATACAGTATTGGCTTAAGAACAGAGAAATTGACCAATAGAACAAAATAGGTACTTCTTAAAAAAATACTTAGGTATATAAGAAAATATTATTATAAAATAAAATAAAAACCAATGTGAAAAGAACCTAGTATATTGCATAAAAAACTGACTCACTCATGAAGAAAAATAAAAATGAGTACTTGGCTAACATCTGATAAAGACAGACTCACAATATATTAGAAACCTAAGTATGAAAGTTAAAACTTTAAAGTTCATGCAGGATATAAAAATAATGTGCAGAAATCTGTTGCATCTCTATACACCAATAAAAAAGCAGCAGGAAAAGGAATCAAGGAATCAATCCTATTTGCAACTGCACCAAAAGCAATATGATACCTACGTATAAACAACTAAAGAGATTAAAATATCTGTGCTCTGAAAACTATAGAACACTTATGAAAGAAATTGAAGATGACACAAAGAAATGTAAAAGCATTCCATGCTCGTGGGTTGGAAGAACAAATGGTTAAAATGTCTACACTACCCAAAGCAATCTACACATTTAATACAATCCCTATCAAAATACTACCAGCATTTTTCACAGAGCTAGAACAAACAATCCTAAAATTTGTATTGAACCACAAAAGGTCCCAAATACCCAAAGCAATTCTGAAAGAAAACAAAACTGGGGGCATCACCATTCCAGCTTTATCACAAAGCTCTATCACAAAGCTGTAGTCATCAAGACAGTATGGTACTGTCACAAAAACAGATACATAGATCAATGGAAGAGAATAGAGAACCCAGAAATAGACCCACAACTATATGGTCAACTAATCTTCGATAAAGCAGGGAAGAATATCCAGTGGGAAAAAGACAGCCTCTTCAACAAATGGTGTTGTGAAAACTGGACAGCTACATCCAGAAGAATGAAAATGAGCCATTTTCTTACACCATACACAAAAATAAAAATGGATAAAACACCTAAATGGAGATGGGAACCATCAAAATCCTAGAGAATACAGGCAGAAACCTCTTTGACCTTAGCCATAACTTATTAGACATGTTGCGAGAGGCAAGGAAAACAAAAGCAAAAATGAACTATTGGTACGTCATCAAGATAAAAAGCTTCTGCACACAAAGGAAATAATCAACAGAACTAAAAGGCAGCCTACAGAATGGGAGAAGATATTTGCAAACAACATATCTGATAAAGGGTTAGTATCCAAAATCTATAAAGAACTTACCAAACTCAACACCTAATAAACAAATAATCCAGTTAAGAAATGGGTAGAAGACATCCAAATGGCTAAAAGACACAAGAAAATATGCTCAACATCACTCATCATCAGAGAAATACAAATCAAAATCATGATGCGATATCATCTTACACCTGTCAGAATAGCTAAAATTAACAACACAAGAAACAACAGGTGTCAGTGAGGATTGGAGAGAGGGTGACATTTGTGCATTGTTGGTGGGAATGCAAACTGGTGCATCTACTCTGGAAAACAGTATGGAGATTCCTCAGAAAGTTAAAAATAGAGCTACCCTACAATCCAGCAATTACACTACTAGGTATTTACTCAAAGGATACAAAAATACAGATTCAAAGAGGCACATGCACCTCAATGTTTATAGAAGCATTATCAACTATAGCCAAACTATGGAGAGAGCCCAAATGACTCTTGACTGATGAATGGATGAAGAAAATGCAGGATGTGGTATATATATATATATATATATATATATATATATATATACCATATATATATATATGGAATACTAATTATTCATCCATCAAAAATAATGAATTCTTGACATTTCCAAATACGTGGATGGAGCTAGAGTGTATTATGCTAAGTGAAGTAAGTCAGAGAAAGACAGATAGCATATGATCTCATTCATATGTAGAATTTAAGAAACAACACAGATGAACATGTGGGAAGGGGGAAAAGAGAAAAAGGAGAGAGGGAAACAAACCATAAGAGACTTTAAATGACAGAGAACAAACAGTTGATGGAGGTAGGTGGGTTGGGGGTGGGCTAGATGGGTGTCGGGTATTAAGAAGGGCTCTTGTGAAGAGCACTGGGTATTGTTGTAAGTGATGAATCACTAAATTCTACTCCAGAAACCAATATTGCACTGTATGCTAACTGAAACTTAAAAAATTAATAAAAACTTTAAAGCTCATAGAAGATATTATATGGGAATATTTTTGTGACTTGAGATAGAATTAAGAAAAAGGACTTCATAATGAAAACACCAAAAATAGTAATTATAAGAGCAAAATGAGAAGAATTTGGATATATCAAAATTTACAATTTCTCTTCAGTGACTATGAACAAAATAACAGCTCTTTGGCAGACTGAAGAAAACATCAAGTGATCAATGCCTAAAATATACAAAGAATTCCTAAAAATCAATGAGAAGAAGACAGGGATTTCAGCTAAAGAATGGGCAATCGACTGGAAATTCATAATCAAGGAAACTGAAAAGGATGGTAATCTCATTGTTCTTCTTAGTGCCAAGAAGTTAAAGGAATCAAAGAATGAATAAAATGTCTAGACACATGGTATGGAATTTTAAGATTCCAAAATCTTTCAGAAGTTCTGGAGACAACTGATGGCAGAAAATACCAGAGAATATGGAGAGGAGTAAATTACAGATTTCTCTCAAATATGCAGGAGTGGGAATTGCAAAGAGAAGAAATATAAGATGTATGGTGGTACCTTCCATTTAGATCACATTTAATGAGAATTTATGGAATACCTCCTATACCAATTTGTTCCACGAGTTCCTTTCATTTTCCTTTCTCTTTAAGGTCAACACACTGGTTTCTCTGTACCTGTGAATGTGTTTGTGCATAATTTCTATATAGTAAATAATAACTTCTTAAGAATCTTGAGTTATTTCTTAACCTACACTTTAAAATTATTAATACCGATTTTAACATTAATATTTAAAAATAGGTACACTATATAGATATACAAATATATATATATTTACATTTATATACGTATAATATATCCTACTTTGAAAAGCTTTAAATTATTTTACTCTAAAGCATAGGAAGATTTATTAACATTTTTAAGTATTTAATATAAAGCCAGACCTCTCTGTGAATCCTGAACCTCAGGTATACTCAACATATCTACAGAAAGAAGAAAAGGTTTCCAATTTTATACTACAAACATGGCTTTTACATACAAAATATCTCTTCATGGACATCTTTTTAGAAACATGTTTGCAATATTTATTCCTCCAACTTCTCTGCAAAGATGAGACCTTTGGTTGTTCAGGTTGTGCCCTGAAAACAGATGCCACATCTAACTGGGCACCATTTCTATCTTTAATATCTTCATTATTTTTGAAAAGCTTTTATTATAATTAAACAATTTCATGTGAGAATTTTGAACACTTCTGACAGATGACAGTAAACTCTCTTCTTCCAGCCAACTCAGTATATTTTGTTTAGGTTTCTAGTCGATGGAAATAAAGTGCTTAACTCTAAAAGAGGTAAATTTGGGGGCACCTGGATGGCTCAGTTGGTTAAGGGATTGACTCTTGATTTTAGCTCAGGTCATGATCTCAGGGTTGTGAGACTGAGCCCAGTGTTGGGCTCCACGCTGGGCCTGGAGCCTGCTTAACATATTCTCTATCCCTCTACCGTTCTCCCATCCCTTTCTCTCTCTCTCCCTTTCTCCATCTCTAAAAATAAATACATAAAAAATTTTAAAAGGGTTAAAATTTTTTGAAAGTTTCATATTGAAAATATGAAAGTTTACAAAGTAGGAACAGGTATAATAATTAAAATGTGTTGATGACATCATGGAGACAGAAAGTAGAATGGTAGTACCACTGGCTTGGGGAAGGAGGAAAGGGATTTATTGTTTAATGGTCTTAGAGTTTCATTTTTATGAGATGAAGAGCTCTAGAGATGGATTGTAGCAATGGTTGCACACACATTATAAACATATTTAATACTACTGAACTATATGCTCAAAATGGTTGAGATGGTAAATTTTATTATACATATTTTATCATACTACAAAAATGGAAGAAAGAATACCTTGCTGATCTAATATCTCACATATCCTGTGCCACTAAATAAAGAGCCGCTGTTCCTAATGTTGCTATTAGTGGATTGGCTAAATTTGCCATTTCAGATTGCTATTTATATATTCAACCATTCACATACATTCCTAAATGGAGTTGTTGGGTTCCAAATAAAATTTGAAAGTATTTTAATTATGCCATTAAACATGTGATAATTGAACGTTTGTTTACTTTTAATAATCATAAATAAACAGCATATAAACATGATTATACTAATTACATTCTAATTCTTTGTTTTTAATGAAAATTCCTCTAGTAAAAACATCATTATTAAAATTAAGCCAGCTACAATTTTATAAATTCTAAGATAAAATATTTTTCCTAATGTAAAATGAAAAATTTTATATAGAAAATGAGGACCAAAAACCAGAAAATAACAAGGTATTAAAGAGAAAAATGAAAACTATTCGTATTACTAAATAACTTTGGGGAAAGTAGCTTGAAGATAAGAAAAATAGTTTAGAGTTAATTTCTTTTAGACAATTTTTAATATTTCTATTTTCAGGGCTAATAACTTAGAGCTACCTCATAAATGGAGAATACGAGTTTCTTTCTCAATCACAGCATTGAATTTCAAGGAAAACTGGGTAGGGAAAAGAAAGACTCCATTAAAATCAATATTCTTTCTGCTCATAGAGCTACGTGGCAGTGTAGTTCAAATATTAAACAGCTGGCCCTTTCATTGACTATTATCCACCTCAAGCATAAAATTTATTTTTCCAAAAGATGGAGTAGGTAAGAAGTTTCAGACACATTAAAGACAAATCAATAAACTCTTTGAGGACTGAAAGAGAAAATAGACTCAAGTATTGGCAGCAACATTTATCACATTTTCCTGGCAAAATAAAGAAATCCAAACGTTCATCAAAAATAATGTTGAGTACTGTGTGGTGACTAACGTAACATAATAAAAAAATTTTTTTAAATAACATTAATGTTCAAAATTGAAATTTAAAATATCTAGCTATTAATGCTATAGAATAAGAAAGGTAAAAATTATACAGGTGTGTTAGTGTTAAGCCTGATTAAGTTATTTTTTATTATGCACATAACATAAAACTTACCATCTCAATAAATTTTAGGTGTATAGTACAATGGTATTAAGTATATTCATATATTCGTCACACCACCCATCTCTAGAATTCCTAATATCTTGCAAAACCAAAACTCTAGACACATTAAACAGTAACTCCCTACTTCCACCAGCCCTGACAACCACCATTCTACTTTCTGTCTTTATGAATTCTACTGCACTAGGTCCCTCATATTAGTGGAATCATATAATATTTGTCTTTTAATGACTAACTAATTTCAATTTGCCAGATGTTCTCAAGGTTTATCCACATTGTAGCATATATCAGAGTCTCCTTCCTAAGGCTAAATAATATTCCACATTTAAGACTAAATAATACACCTCATTTTATTTATCTGTTTATCCAGAATGGACACTTAAGTTGCTTCTACTTTTTGGCTATTGTGAATGATGTTGCTATGAACATGAATGTACCAATATCTCTTTAAATCCTGCTTTCAATTCTTTTAGAAATAATCCTAGAAGTGGAATTTCTGAACTCTACATAGTCATCGACTGAAGTCTACTGAATGAAAATATTGATTTAAAACATATTTATCAAACATAAATCTGAAACTGTTCCCAAATGCATGGTGGGAAAGTAGAGATGATGCTGTCCTATCACTAAAATTCCAACCAGAAACAGAGAGCAGTGAGCAGTATAGACTATAGGCTAAGTACTTTAGGAAACTTGCCTATATCCATCTGTAAATTCATTTGGTCAGAACTAATTCAGTACAATGACAAAATATTATATACAAAATGGTACAAGAATAAGAACTTAGTGTACCTAATCCTCTTTACTATATCAAAGAATATAAAAATTATTCAAAGAAAAATAAAGCCATCTTCATAAAAATGTATTATTGATGATGTAGTCGATTCCAGGTTGTGCTGCCAAGAGTCCCCCATTTGCTAGGGGTGGGGCTGCTGTCAGCCCTCTTTATGAATTGCTTTCGCTGAAGAGACCCACCTCATCCGAGCACATACCTCCTTCCTAGGGCAGTCAACACCCCAGCCTTTGATCAACATGGGGGATATAATGGCCAGTCTCTTACACCAACTCCAAACAACTATGAGGAACCATCCCAGCTCCAGATCCTGGTGTGCCATCAGCTGAGGCCTCAATGCCCAATCCTGCTTCCTTCCCTTTCCTTTCCCTGGTTTTCCTTCCATTCTTCCAAAGGCAGTAATCTAAGAGTGCTTACGAATACACTTTTTGTGTGTGAATCTGTCTTTCAGACTCTGCTTTCTAAGGACTCTAACCTACAACACATGCTAAACAAATTGTCACCGACATCCACAACAACTTCTCCAATGTGGAAAATACTAGGGAGAAAAAAGGAGAAAGAAAACTCATGCAAATCAACTTCCATAAAATACAATAATATCAGTTTTTTTAAATAAAGATTTTATTTATTTATTTGACAGAGAGAGAGAGGGTGAGCACAAGTGGGGGGGGAGGGGCAGAAGGAAAGGGAGAGCAGACTCCCTGCTGGGCAGGGAGCCCCACTGAAGTGAGACATTTAACTGACTAAGCCACCCAGGCACCCCCAGTCAGCTTTAAAAGAGAAGTTTAAGAAACTGATAGAATGTCATGACCTTTTTCATGTTCCAGATGACATGAGAAATTTGAAGAATTAGTGAATATGAACAATTACAACTATGTAAAAATATGCAATTTAAATTGATAAACATACTAAGGAATGCATATTTATGAGATATTGAATATATAACAAACACGCTTTGTTTTCCTAAAACCTAATATGATGCCTGTTGAAGTTCTACACTGTATTTAGAGCAAGAATTTACCTGACACTGAATACATTGCAGCTGTCAGGATATATTTAACTTAATCAGTAGATGTAGCTTCTCAAATTAAAATGTATTCAAAATTATACAAGTTCTACCATAACTTCACAAGAAATCTGTTAAATCTAGTGATTGTCACTTGAGATTATCAGAGCAAGTAAACTCTGAACCTATCATAAGGAATTTTCTTTCCATGAGAGCAAAATATGTAGATTTTTTTAACAAATTATTAAATCCTAAGGCTTTGAATACCTAATTATTATGACTAGAATAAACTTGTGTTACTTTTTCAATCTGTGTAATTCATACCTAATCACATTGTTTGTTTTAGTTGTTATTAGTAAATAATGTACCAACTTTTTTGGTACCTTCGGGCTAGTGGTGGCCTTGCTAAGTTACTATATCTGAGAATTTTTAAGGGGCTAGCCAGAAACTCTATACTGGATCAACTATTTAAATTGGTTAAATCTGTAACAATAAAAAAATAATTTGCACTAATCGTTACCATTCCTAGCCTTCAGTTTTAGATCTATATCAGACTTCATTCTGATAGAAGCAAGATAATGTCGGAAAAGTTGAGACCAATTATTTGTAACGGATTGTTGTTATATGAATCACAGTAACTCTAGATCTTCTGTTCATTTAGTTTTTGCATATTTACTCAGTATTGTATTAGGTACCTATCTATTGCTACATAATAAATTGTTTCCCAAATTAGCGTATTAAATCAATAAGCATTTATTACCACACACAGTTTCTGAAGATCAGGATACAGGAACACCTTAGCTGTCTAGTTCTCATTCAGAGTCTCTCAGGAAGTTGCAGTCAAGCTGCCAGGCTGGTCAGCAGTCTTCTCAAAACTCAGCCTAGGCTTGAGAAGTCAACGCTTCAACTCACTCACACAGTTGTGGCAGTTCTTTGCCACATGAGACTCTCCACAGGGCTTCTCACAACATGGCAGCTGGCTTTCCACAGAACAGAAAAGAAAGAACAAGAGACCACCCCAAGGTAGTAACCACAGTACTTTATAATCTAATCTCAGAAGTGATCTACCATTACTTCTGCTGTATTCTACTGGTCACACAAATCAACTCTGCTCCGTTTACGAAAGGACGAACACAGATGTGGACACCAGGAGGCAGGGATCAGTGGAGGCCATCTTGGAGGATGGCTTACACAAGTACCTTCTAGTAGGTAAGCAGTGCACTCGACACCAGGGGAAAAGGATACATGAATCATTCTTTCATGAAGCTTCCATTTTGAAAGCAAAACTGACCTTAACCAAATAATTATTTTTCTATTATTATAAAACTTGTCTGAAAGAATGAGCTCATGGGGCTATAGGCAAGTATAATAGCAGAATCACTGAAGGCTTCACTGAGAAAGTGTCCATTCAACTAAGCTCTATAGGATGCTTAGGAGTAGCTTGGTGAAAAAAGCAATATGAGGGATTTAGTTTAGAAGAAAAGATGGTGTTGAAATAAGCTGCAAATTGAGAGAAGTTAAAGGCAGGCATATATGTTTCTCTTTAAAAATATATATGATCAGAAATGTGTTTTTCATTAAGAATGGAGCCTGGGGGGGGCACCTGGGTGGCTCAGTGGGTTAAGGTCTCTGCCTTCAGCTCAGGTCGTGATTCCAGGGTCCTGGGATGGAGCCCCGCATCGGGCTCTCTGCTCATTGGGGAGCCTGCTTCCCCTTCTCTGCCTGCTGCTCTGCCTGCTTGTGATCTCTGTCAAATAAATAGATTAAATCTTTAAAAAAAAAAAAAAAAGAATGGAGCTGGGTGGCTCAGTCGGGTAAGTGTCTGACTCTTGATTTCAGTTCAAGTCAAGTACTCAGGGTTGTGAGAAAAAAAAAAAA
>ML093004.1:0-22408 GCA_003697995.1 Taxidea taxus jeffersonii | reverse complement strand
GAGGGTTCCCCTTTCTCCACATCCTCGCCAGCATCTGTCATTTCCTGACTTGTTCATTTTAGTCATTCTGACTGGTGTGAGGTGGTATCTCATTGTGGTTTTGATTTGTATTTCCCTGATGCCCAGTGATGTGGAGCACTTTTTCATGTGTCTGTTGGCCATCTGGATGTCTTCTTTGCAGAAATGTCTGTTCATGTCCTCTGCCCATTTCTTGATTGGATTATTTGTTCTTTGGGTGTTGAGTTTGCTAAGCTCTTTGTAGATTTTAGATACTAGCCCTTTATCTGATATGTCATTTGCAAATATCTTTTCCCACTCTGTCAGTTGTCTTTTGGTTTTGTTGACTGTTTCCTTTGCTGTGCAAAAGCTTTTGATCTTGATGAAGTCCCAATAGTTCATTTTTTCCCTTGCTTCCCTTGCCTTTGGCATTGTTCCTAGGAAGAAGTTGCTGCGGCTGAGGTCGAAGAGGTTGCTGCCTGTGTTCTCCTCAAGGATTTTGATGGATTCCTTTCTCACATTGAGGTCCTTCATCCATTTTGAGTCTATTTTCGTGTGTGGTGTAAGGAAATGGTCCAATTTCATTTTTCTGCATGTGGCTGTCCAATTTTCCCAACACCATTTGTTGAAGAGGCTATCCTTTTTCCATTGGATGTTCTTTCCTGCTTTGTCGAAGATTAGTTGACCATAGAGTTGAGGGTCTATTTCTGGGCTCTCTATTCTGTTCCATTGATCTATGTGTCTGTTTTTGTGCCAGTACCATACTGTCTTAATGATGACAGCTTTGTAGTAGAGCTTGAAGTCGGGAATTGTGATGCCACCAACTTTGGTTTTCTTTTTCAATATTCCTTTGGCTATTCGAGGTCTTTTCTGGTTCCATATAAATTTTAGGATTATTTGTTCCATTTCTTTGAAATAATTGGATGGGATTTTGATAGGCATTGCATTAAATGTGTAGATAGCTTGAGGTAGCATAGACATTTTCACAGTATTTATTCTTCCAATCCATGAGCATGGAACATTTTTCCATTTTTTTGTGTCTTCCTCAATTTCTTTCATGAGTACTTTATAGTTCTCTGAGTATAGATTCTTTGCCTCTTTGGTTAGGTTTATTCCTAGGTATCTTATGGTTTTGGGTGTAATTGTAAATGGGATTGACTCCTTAATTTCTCTTTCTTCTGTCTTGTTGTTGGTGTAAAGAAATGCAACTGATTTCTGTGCATTGATTTTATATCCTGACACTTTACTGAATTCCTGTACAAGCTCTAGCAGTTTTGGAGTGGAGCCTTTTGGGTTTTCCACATATAGTATCATATCATCTGCAAAGAGCGATAGTTTGACTTCTTCTTTGCCGATTTGGATGCCTTTAATTTCTTTTTGTTGTCTGATTGCTGAGGCTAGGACTTCTAGTACTATGTTGAATAGCAGTGGTGATAGTGGACATCCCTGCCGTGTTCCTGACCTTAACGGAAAAGCTCTCAGTTTTTCTCCATTGAGAATGATACTTGCCGTGGGTTTTTCATAGATGGCTTTGATAATATTGAGGTATGTGCCTTCTATCCCTACATGTTGAAGAGTTTTGATTAGGAAGGGATGTTGCACTTTGTCAAATGCTTTTTCAGCATTGAGAGTATCATACGATTCTTGTTCTTTCTTTTGTTAATGTACTGTATCACATTGATTGATTTGCAGATGTTGAACCAACCCTGCTGCCCTGGAATAAATCCCACTTGGTCGTGGTGAATAATCCTTTTAATGTACTGTTGGATCCTATTGGCTAGTATTTTGGTGAGAATTTTCGCATCTGTGTTCATCAAGGATATTGGTCCGTAATTCTCTTTTTTGATGGGATCCTTGTCTGGTTTGGGGATCAAGGTGATGCTGGCCTCATAAAATGAGTTTGGAAGTTTTCCTTCCATTTCTATTTTTTGGAACAGTTTCAGGAGAATAGGAATTAATTCTTCTTTAAATGTTTGGTAGAATTCCCCTGGGAAGCCATCTGGCCCTGGGCTTTTGTTTGTTTGGAGATTTTTGATGACTGTTTCAATCTCCTTACTGGTTATGGGCCTATTCAGGTTTTCTATTTCTTCCTGGTTCAGTTTTGGCAGTTTATATGTCTCTAGAAAAGCATCCATTTCTTCCAGATTGTCGAATTTGTTGGCATAGAGTTGTTCATAATATGTTCTTATGATTGTTTGTATTTCTTTGGTGTTGGTTGTGATCTCTCCTCTTTCATTCATGATTTTATTTATTTGGGTCCTTTCTCTTTTCTTTTGGATAAGTCTGGCCAGGGGTTTATCAATCTTATTAATTCTTTCAAAGAACCAGCTCCTAGTTTCATTGATTTGTTCTATTGTTTTTTTGGTTTCTATTTCATTGATTTCTGCTTTGATCTTTATTATTTCTCTTCTCCTGCTGGGTTTAGGCTTTCTTTGTTGTTCTCTCTCGAGTTCCTTAAGGTGTAGGGTTAGGTTGTGTATTTGAGACCTTTCCTGTTTCTTGAGATAGGCTTGTATCGCTATATATTTTCCTCTCAGGACTGCCTTTGCTGTGTCCCACAGATTTTGGACCGTTGTGTTTTCATTATCATTTGTTTCCATGGTTTTTTTCAATTCTTCTTTAATTTCCTGGTTGACCCATTCATTTTTTAGAAGGATGCTGTTGAGCCTCCATGTATTTGTGCTCTTTCCAAATTTCCTCTTGTGATTGAGTTCTAGCTTCAGAGCATTGTGGTCTGAAAATATGCAGGGAATGATCCCAATCTTTTGATACCTGTTGAGACCTGATTTATGACCCAGGATGTGATCTATTCTGGAGAATGTTCCATTTGCACTAGAGAAGAATGTGTATTCTGTTGCTTTGGGGTAGAATGTTCTGAATATATCTGTGATGTCCATCTGGTCCAGTGTGTCATTTAAGACCTTTATTTCCTTGTTGATCTTTTGTTTGGATGATCTGTCCATTTCAGGGAGGGGTGTGTTAAAGTCTCCAACTATTATTGTATTCTTGTCAATGTGTTTCTTTGATTTTGTTATTAATTGGTTTATATAGTTGGCTGCTCCCATGTTAGGGGCATAGATATTTAAAATTGTTAGATCTTCTTGTTGGACAGACCCTTTGAGTATGATGAAGTGTCCTTCCTCATCTCTTATTATAGTCTTTGGCTTAAAATCTAATTGATCTGATATAAGGATTGCCACCCCAGCTTTCTTCTGATGTCCATTAGCATGGTAAATTGTTTTCCACCCCCTCACTTTCAATCTGGAGGTGTCTTCAGGTCTAAAATGAGTTTCTTGTAGGCAGCATATGGATGGGTTTTGTTTTTTTATCCATTCTGAAACCCTGTGTCTTTTGATTGGGGCATTTAGCCCATTTACGTTCAGGGTAACTATTGAGAGATATGAATTTAGTGCCATTGTATTGCCTGTATGGTGATTGTTACTGTATAATGTCTCTGTTCCTTTCTGGTAATACTTTTAGGGTCTCTCTTTGCTTAGAGGACCCCTTTCAATATTTCCTGTAGAGCTGGTTTGGTGTTTGCAATTTCTTTCAGTTTTTGTTTGTCCTGGAAGCTTTTAATCTCTCCTTGTATTTTCAATGATAGCCTAGCTGGATATAGTATTCTTGGCTGCATGTTTTTCTCGTTTAGTGCTCTGAATATATCATGCCAGTTCTTTCTGGCCTGCCAGGTCTCTGTGGATAAGTCTCCTGCCAATCTAATATTTTTACCATTGTACGTTACAGACTTCTTGTCCCGTGCTGCTTTCAGGATTTTCTCTTTGTCGCTAAGACTTGTAAATTTTACTATTAGATGGCTGGGTGTGGGCCGATTCCTATTGATTTTGAGGGGTGTTCTCTGCACCTCCTGGATTTTGATGCTTGTTCCCCTTGCTATATTAGGGAAATTCTCTACAATAATCCTCTCCAGTATACCTGCTGCTCCCATTTCTCTTTCTTCTTCCTCTGGAATCCCAATTATTCTAATGTTGTTTCGTCTTATGGCATCACTTATCTCTTGAATTCTCCCCTCATGGTCCAGTAGTTGTTTGTCTCTCTTTTGGTCAGCTTTTTTATTCTCTGTCATTTGATCTTCTATATCACTAATTCTGTCTTCTGCCTCATTTATCCTAGCAGTAAGAGCCTCCATTTTTGATTGCACCTCATTAATAGCTTTTTTTATTTCAACTTGTTTAGACTTTAGTTCTTTTATTTCTCCAGAAATGGCTTTTATTTCTCCTGACAGGGTTTCTCTAATATCTTCCATGCTTTTTTCGAGCCCGGCTAGAACCTTGAGAATCGTCATCCTGAATTCCAGATCTGACATATTACCAATGTCTGTATTGATTAAGTCCCTAGGCTTCGGTCCTGTCTCCTGCTCTTTTTTTTTGTGGTGAGTTTTTCCGCCTTCTCATTTTGTCCAGATAAGAATCCGCTGTTCTCCTTGTTAAGTGAATTTGGTCTTGGCTGGATTTCTTTGGTCTTCTGGGGGAGGGGCCTGTTGTAGTGATTCTCAAGTGTCTCTGCCCCAGGCGGAGTTGCACCGCCCTTACCAGGGGCCGGGCTAAGTAATCCTCTCAGGTTCGCTTTCGGGAGCTTTTCTTCCCTGAACGCTTTCCGTAGAGTTCTGGAGGATGGGAATGACAGTGGCGGCCTCCCAATCTCCGGTTCAGAGGAGCCGAGAGCTAGGGGCCCCAGTCTTCAGTGCGCCTTCATAGAAAAGCATTTAATCCCTCCGGTCTCCCCAGCCCACGTTTGCGCCCGGAAACCGCGCTCAGAGAAAATCGTGCCTAAGCAGTCCCGTCTCACTGGCTTCTCGGAGCGCTCCGAGCTCACCCAGCCTGTGACCAAGCGTCTCTGTCTCTGGCAGAGTCCCACCTGGAGTCTCCGAACCCCGTAGATCCCTGAGCTCTCCCGGGTCAGAGTCTCTCCGGATCGTGTGGGGACCCCTTGCACAGAGCACCGGTCCGTGTCACAGACCACTAGGAAACCTCGGCTCTGTCTCCGCAGCTGGCTTCCCTGCTCTAATACCTGTGAGCTCTGTGACACTCAGACACCCCCGATCCTTCTGTGACCCCGCGGGACCTGAGTCCACGTTGTCCCCGTGAGGTCTTCACCCCAGTTTAGCCTCTGGAGCGATGTCCCTCCATGGAGCAGACTTTTAAAAGTCCTGATTTTGTGCTCCGCTGCTTGCCGGGAGCCGGCCCCTCCCCCTGGGGTCTATCTTCCCGTCGCGTTGGATTCACTTCTCCACTGGTCCTACCTTTTAGAAAGTGGTTGATTTTCTGCTTGTAGAATTGTTTTTCTTCTCTTCAATCTCCTGTTGGATTCGTAGGTGTTCGGAATGGTTTGATAGGCTATCTAGCTGATCTCCTGCTGGCTGATGTTGTCTCAGCCTCCTACTTCTCCGCCATCTTGACTCCTCCCTCTCTTTTTTTTTTTAAC
Organism: Taxidea taxus jeffersonii; assembly: GCA_003697995.1. Taxonomy (NCBI): domain Eukaryota; kingdom Metazoa; phylum Chordata; class Mammalia; order Carnivora; family Mustelidae; genus Taxidea; species Taxidea taxus. Next base: position 16,969 of record ML093004.1, on the reverse strand, counting down.
TGAGTTTTTATGTGGCCAAAGACTTGACTTATTTCACTGGTTTTGATCGTTTAAGTAAAGTTGATAAAAAATAGCTTTTTGAAGTCAATATTAATTTTACACTAAACAAAAAACATATGTATTTACATATACTTCTTCATACAAACTTTTAACCTTTTAGCTATTATAACTCAAAAATAAGGCTCAATATGAAGAAACCGGTCTTAATAATATCCCTAACTGATGAGAAATAAAGTCAATAGGATTCTTAACTCAGAAATTCTGAATACTCTGCACTTCTTAGCATTGCCACATCACACCAGCTTTAAGAAAAATCAGACACACTAAATAATCTGCCTGAGAAGCAACTAGCCACATACATGCTACCTGTGGAGGGAAAAATCAGTCATGTAATGAAGTGGAACTCTTCACAGAGCAGTACCAAGAAGATTCTTGATGTTAAGTATCCAAATACATGCTTAGTTAATAAAATTTTGTCAGAGAGAGAGAGAGAGAGAGATAGAGAGAACACAAGCAGGGGAGCCCAGGCAAAGAGAGAAGCAGGCTCCTCACTGAACAATGAGCCCTATTCAGGGCTCAGTCACAGGACCCTGGGATCATGACCTGAGCCAAAGGCAGATGCTTAACAGACTGAGCCACCCAGGTGCCTCTCCATACCCCAGTAGGACTTAACTGGGGCAAAGTCAAAACACTAACATTTTGAAGCCAGTATGTGATGGCATTTCCATCTCTCCTATAAGCAACCCAACAACTACACGAGTTAGGAGCATGTAGGCTGGCATCAGACAAATCTGGGTTGAAACTCTGCCTCTCTATGTATTATAGTTGTGACTGCAGTGAAGTTACATAACCTCTCTAAGCTTGTTTCTTAGTCTATAAAAAGGTAGTCATTATGAAAGAGAAACTAGGTACGTTCTCCATATGGCTAGATAAAGTGAGAAATCTTGTATCACTGCCAAGACCTCCAAGCTTACAGCCAAAAATAAACTACTGAAATAGAGATCATGATTTACCTTAACCCTATGGGGATTTTTTTTTCTAAGATTTTATTTATTTATTTGACAGAGATCACAGGTAGGCAGAGAAACAGGCAGAGAGAGAGGAGGAAGCAGGCTCCCTGCTGAGCAGAGAGCCTGATGTAGGGCTCCATCCCAGGACCCCCAGGATCATGACCTGAGCCAAAGGCAGAGGCTTTAACCCACTGAGCCACCCAGGCGCCCCCTTATGGGGACTCTTGATTCTTAAGTTCACCTGAATCTTCATAGGCTCAAATGATCACCCTCCTCCAGAACATTTTCAGAACTAAATTCTTCATGCCTCCTTTCTAAGCTTTACTGGGTACTGCCCCTATGACAAGCTTCTCTGAAGGCTTTACTTCCCCTTGACCTTTTACTCACTCCCATATGTTGCCTTAGTCCTTGACCAATGACCAGCCCCTTCCATCTTCACATCTTTGGCTGTGCTCTCTGGATTTTTTTCTAAGATTTTATTTATTTATTCGACAGGCAAAGATAACAAGTAAGCAGAGAGGTGGGCAGAGAGAGAGGAGGAAGCAGGCTCCCCACTGAGCAGGGAGCCCGATGCGAGGCTCTATCCCAGGACCTTGAGATCATGACCTGAGCCAAAGGCAGAGGCTTAACCCACTGAGCCACCCAGGTGCCCCTGGATTTTTTAATCCATATTGGTCACTCCTCTACGTAGCCTTACCCCAGTTTTCAAATACCTTTCCTTAACTAAAACCTGGCCATTTCCTGACAACACTGCTTCCCTCATGGCTCTATTAAGTGGAGATCATCTTCTTTCACTTACACAACCCATGTATCCTGCTGCCTTCTTTTCTCCCCAATACCACTTGCATCCTCTTATTTTTCCTTTTGTAAAAACACTCCTGCTCCTTTGAGTCTTATCCCCATAGGTCTTGACTCACTTGTTAAGAACTGTGAAGAGTCTGAGATTTTACAATGCCTGCAAGCCCGCAAGTTACATACATGATGGCAAGAGGCAGGAGACTCATGGGTCAGTGCCAAAGGGCTTTATTATTCACAGTAATAGAATGGAATATCAGCATTTGCTGGCCCTGGCTCTCTGACCCCAAATTCATACACAAACAGGGTAACAGAAAAAGGGCCAAGTGACAAAGTGTACTGTGCTACAGGAAAGGAGCCTTGTGTTTTACACCAGGCCATAAATGTGCCTGACCTTTGTCAGAAGAGAGTCACTACTTCCACCTTCCAAGATGGTTTGCTATATAAACATCCTTGAAAAGGTAGTCTGGAAGGAAGGCACTTAGCGTCCCTGCCTGTACAAAATGCAGAAATAGGAGAGACCCACAGAGAATCTCTTTCTGATAAAATTCACTCCTCTCATCATACCATTGGTCTCTGGGTTTGAGACCCATATTTCCTTTCCTGGGCAGTCATATTCATTCAAATACATTCAAATGATATTACCGATCATCTACTGACAAAGCTATGCTGTGTACTTCCAGCATAGACTTCTGAGTTCTACACTGATGCACTGAATTGCCTTCCTAACCCTTCCAATTGGATGCCTTATTGCTGTACTGAACTCAGCATGTCCAAATGAAATCAACTCTTGCCTTTCCCACCGACCAGATGTTTCCCATCTAAATACTTGAGAACTCCTGCACTAGAATATGTTGTTTTTCTCCCAAGATCTACTCAGCACCCTTCTTTATGCTCTGAAAAGCTCATGTTGGTAGACAGAATCACAGAATTCTCTTGCCTTTGACATCCAGTCAGGTTACCAAATGGACATCACAAGCAGAAGAATGGAGGACAAGATGGTCTGGTTCTCCAGAGAGTCAAGTGAATATATTTCCCAACTCATTTTTTGAGATCAACATTAATCTGTTACCACTGCCATAAAAAGACACTATAAGAGATGCAAACTATAAACCAATACCTACGATGAATAATAAAATAAAATTCCTTAAAAAATATAGGCAAATTTAATACATCAGTACATTAAAATATACTAGGATTACAAATTTAATATTTGAAAAGTCAGTATAATTCCTGGTAACTAAAAAACAGCATTAAATCAGCTCAACAGATTCCAAAATAACGATCCCAACAGAGCCCAAAAAAGCATTACATCATCTCATCAGATGCCAAATGAGGAATTTATTAATGATAACATAACTCAAAGCTAGAAGGGGACCTCTTCAATCTTCTCAAGTAGGTCTACAAACATTGACACAAAATCTTAGAGCTATGATCACGTTCACTGGTGCAAGACTGCTTTACCATAAGACTGGGAACAAAGTAAGGTACTTTCTTTTTTATTTTTTTTAGTTTTTCATGTAGACTGACTGGGTGAATTTTTTTTTAATTTAAATTCAATTAATTAACATATAATGTATTACTTGTTTCAGGGGTACAGGTCTGTGGTTCATTTGTCTCATTACAACACATACCCTCTCCAATGTCCATCACTCAGTTACCCCATCCCTTCCCCCACCTCCCAGCAACCCTGAGTTTGCTTCCTATGATTAGGAGTCTCTTATGGTTTGTCTCCCTCTCTGGTTTCATCTTGTTTTATTTTTCTCCCACTTCCCCAATGATCCTCTGCCTTATTTCTTAAATTTCATATATCAGTGAGATCATTTGATAATTGTCTTTCTCTGATTGACTTATTTCACTTAGCATGATATCCTCTAGTTCCATCCATGTCATTACAAATGGCAAGATTTCATTTTTTTTGATGGCCAAGTAGTATTCCATTGTATATATACCACAACTTCTTTATTCATTCATCTGTTGATGGACATCTGGGCTGTTTTCCTAGTTTGGTTCTTGTGTACATTGCTGCTATAAACATTGGAGTGGGGGCGCCTGGGTGGCTCAGTGGGTTAAGACCGCTGCCTTCGGCTCAGGTCGTGATCCCGGGGTCATGGGATCGAGCCCCGCATTGGGCTCTCTGCTCTGCGGACAGCCTGCTTCTTCCTCTCTCTGCCTGCCTCTCTGCCTACTTGTGATCTCTGTCAAATAAATAAATAAAATCTTTAAAAAAAAAAATTGGAGTGCAGGTGCCCCTACATTTATATCTTTGGGGTAAATACCCAGTAGTGTGATTGCTGGGTCAAAGGGTAGACCTATTTTCAACTCTTTGAGGCACCTCCATACTGTTTTCCACAGTTGCTGCACCGGCTTGCATTCCCACTGACAGTGTAAGAGGGGTCCCCTTTCTCTGCATCCTGGGCAACATCTGTTGTTTCCTGACTTGTTAATTTTAGTCATTCTGACTGGTGTGAGGTGGTATCTCATTGTGGTTTTTACGTACTTTTATTATTACTTCTAGTTAAAATTCTATTGGAGGGTCTAATAAGTGCATTATAGGACTAACAAAATGCACTGAGATCAGAAAATATAGTGTCACAGATGACATGATCATTTCCATAGGAAATTCTAAAAAAATCTATGGAAGAGCTCCTATACCTAGTAAAATAGCACAGTAAATTTGTAGTATTCAAGCTCTATATACAGAAGTCAATTTTACTTCAGTATGATAGCACTAACAATTGGAAAAAAGTACAAAGCCACTATTTTGCAGTAGTATAAAATATGAAATACTTCAGGTTAAACAAAAGTTTATACAAAACACAGAAATATTTAAATAAACAGAGAAGCACAGGATGTTGATGGATGAAAGACTATTATTAAAATGTCCATTTTATTCAAATTGATCTATGCTTTAGTATAATTTCAGTCAAACTTTGTTGCTGGTCTCATTTAAAAGTGTACCCAAAACAACAGATATGACAGGATGACAGAAGTTTCATCATGATATGACAAAATTCTATTTTTAATGCTATCTATTGTAAACCTTTGGAGGGCACTAACCATCATTTAGGGATTATCCCTCAGTTATGGTGATACATTTGGCATGGGTATCCTTTAGAACAGTCCTGGAATAAGTTTGCTCATTAGAAGAGATTTGAAAATACACTTGGATCATCCATGGACTTAGATCTCATTCACTTTCATAGTATTCCACACTTTCATAGTATTACATAATTTTCACCAAAAACTCCTTTGATAGCAACATAATATGACAATAGGACAGCACTCACTCATCTTACCATATACTCTTACACTAGAAGTCCTGGTCTAATAAAATGTCACATGACCTTATCAAAAACTCAGTTGCCACACCAGCTGGTAGACAACACATTGCTGATAGGGATGGTATCTCAGAAGAGGAGAAAGGTTCTTGTAAAAAAAAAAAAAAAGTCTATGTGTAGTGTTGTTTCTCCATCACAGTGCTGATTATCTTGAAAAGATCCTCAATGCCTCTGTTCTCAAGATAAGTAGAATCACAAGGGACCCACAGAGGACTGCCCCATCAGACAATTATGAATAAAGTTACGATGAGCATTTCTGCATAAATGTTTTGAGGATATGTATTTTTATTTCTCTTGGGTCAATACTTGAGAGTAAGCATTGCTGTATCATAGGCTCATGCATATTTAACTTTTAAAGAAGCTGCCCTGTTCCAAAGCAGTTATACCATTTTACATTCTTTTTTTTTTTAAAGATTCATTCATTCATTCATTTATTTATGGGGGTAGGTAGAGAGACAAAGATAGAGAGAGAGCATGAGAGAAAATGCACACACAAGTGGTAGGGGGGAGAGGGAGAGAAAATCTCAACCTGAGTGCCGAGCTTGATCTCAGGATCCTGAGATCAAAACCTGAGCCAAAACCAAGACTCAGAAGGAAGGGAAAAATGAAGGATGGGTTGGGGGGAGTAATCAGAGAGGGAGACGAACCATTAGAGACTGTGGACTACAAGAAACAAATTGAGGGTTTCAGAGGGGAAAGGGGTAGGGGTTAGCCTGGTGGGTATTAAGAAGGGCACATATTGCAATGAGCACTGGTTGTTATATGCAAATAATGAATTATGGAACACTATATCAAAACAAATAAAATACTGTGACTAATATAACAAACATAATAACATAATAACATAATACAATAAAATCTTTGGAAAACCAAAAAGAAAAAGAAGCTCAACTGACTGTGCCACCTCGGTGCCCCTACCATTTTACTTTCTAACAGCCATGTATAAAGTACAGGTGTCTCATTATCTTCTCCAATACTTGATGTTATCTATCTCTTCATGTTATCCATGTGTAATCTCCCTGTGGTTAAAATCTGCAGTTTTTTTGTGAATTATGATTAGGTGCATCTTTTTCACATGTCTATTACCCATTTGTATCAGGTCTCCTAGCCTTCAGCTAAGATGCAGCTCACATCCTAGATGGTCAAATTATATTTATTTTAAAACTATCTTATTGGCTGCACCACCAAATAATACTTTACAAGACAACAACCTCTGAGTTGTAATTTGTAGCTAATTCTTTGTTGTTTAGTACATCTTTCAAGGTCAGAACATAGTCTCTTTACTGGTTTCCCAATGAGCTACAGGCAGCAGCTTCTCTTATAAGATATCTAAATCATAATTCCCTATAGCTTAATTAAGCTTTTTTAATGTATTTTTAAAGATTTTATTATTTATTTAATAGAGAGAGAACAAGAGAGAGCACAAACGGGGAGGAGAAGGAGAAGCAGGCTCTGGAGCTGCATGTGGAGCTCAATCCCAGGACCCTGCGGCAAAAGCAGTAGCTTAACTGAGCCACTGGGGCACCCTGTGTTAAATAAACTTTTTATAGGGAAAAGTTAGGCATTGTTTGTTGTTTATTTAATTATTTTTAAATTTTATTTATTTGAGAGAGAGAATGAGAAAGAGAGAGAGAGCAAGAGCAGGAGCAAAGGGAAGAGGCAGCAGGAGAGGAAAAAACAGATTCCCCATTGAGCAGGGAGCCCAATGTGGGACTTGATTCTGGGACCCTGGGGCCATGACTAAAGGCAGATGCTTAACCAACTGAGCCACCCAGGCACCATGTTGTTTTTTAATGTGGCATTAACCCTTTTATGCCAGGAGATGCCACTTCCATGAGTCATAGTTTACTAGAGTAAAGGAAAATGCTTTGGTTCAAATCACAGGTTTGCCAGATGCTAGCCAAGTGATTTTGGGCAAGCCACCCCACAAATCTCTAAGAACTTTCCTTTATCCTTCTCTTCCATATACTGTAAATATTATCAGCTCTGCCAACTCTGCTGAGTTATAGGGATGATCATATGACACAGGGGATATTAAAATAATTTAAATACTCTAAAGTCATCTCATAAAAAAGATAAATCAGGACCCTGACATATGGAAAAAATACTCAATCTTGCAAGTTATCCAAGAAGTACAAAAAGAGAAACAACATTTTAGCAGTTATTCCTGTGGCTGAATAAATTAGTATAAATCCTTTCAGAAAACAATTTGGCAATACATTTCAATTGTTCAAAAATACTTATATTTTGAGTCTAAAATGATGTTTAAAAAAGTAATATGTGCTTTACTGGTATTTATCAAATGCTTCCTATGTGTTGCACATAGCACCAAGCACTTCACAACTTTATGTTAATTTACTCAGTGCTTCTCCTTAAAACATAAAAGAAAACCAAATTCAATCAGGTTTTATTATCATCTGAATTACAAATTAGGAAATGGGCATGGAAACCCAACACCATTTAGGTTAGGCTTCATGCTAGTATGGAACAGGGATGGAAACTGATTTAAGGTGATTTGGCTTCAAAGTCCTTGTTCTTTACTACTCTATGGAACAACTTCTAGAAGTTCATCCTGAGAAAGCAATCCAAAGGAAGGAAAAAGCAGGGAGTTTAAAGATACTTTCTTAATTATTTTGTATATAGCTGCAAACATGTGGAGCAATATAAGTAAAGATTTAGTAAGTGATGGCATATCTGATCAATTCATAGAACTATCATAGAACACTTAAAATAATCAATGAAATGCTAAGTACAGTATTTATGATGTAGATTTTTTATGATGTAGATTTTTTTAAAATTTAAATTATCTGAATTCCTTATTTTTACCATGTAAGGGTTATCAGATTGCCAGAATTTTTGCTCAATCCTCACTATCACTATAAGTTTTCTCAAGGACTATGAAGTAGCACAAAATGGTCTCCTTCCAATGACAAGACGAAATTCACAAATCCGAGTGATGTCACTAGGAATTCCTTGTTTCCATGAACACTAGTCAACAGCAAAGAGCCAGTGAGATGTAACTCACTATTTTAAGGCAAGAACACACATTCTGGTGTTAAACTCAGAAGAAAATTAGATACAGATGAACAATCAAAGATGCTGTCCCAGGAGAAGGGAAATAGTCTTAGTGGAACATTTGCCTGGAGTGGATTATGTTACAATCTTCTCCATTAGAGAAGTGAAACTCCTTTCAAGAACAATTTCTTTTCCTTTGTCCATTTCCTTTCTCTCCCTTTGGGCAGAAAAGGAACAACACAATTATTAAAAGATAGACACATGCTCCTTTGGTGGGCCAACTCAGTAGTCCACAAACCCAAAGTAAAAAGCTCCAATCAGACACCCAAATTTAAAGCAAATGCCAAAGGGACCAGAAGCCTGTGGTCACACGTGGCACTCTATTGCTCTTCAGCCATAGTAGTGGCTACTGTTGGATCCTGAATGTCTCGACTTTACAGCATTTTCACTATGAGGTGTCTCTATTCAGGAGGATGGTTTGAAACAAAAACAAAACAAAAACAAAACAAACAAAACCAAACAGTGACATAAGGCTGTGGAGGTGGCCAGACCTGGCTTTTGATCCTGTGTCTGCCACTTTCAAACTGTGTGACCTTGAGAATGTGGCATAACGAAGCTCCGGAAGGCCCAGCTGCCCTCCTGTGCTATGTGAGCCTGGGCCGGTCACTGCGGCTTCCTGGGCTTCCATTCCCTCATTCACAGAACAGTGAAATAACTATCTCAGAGGATTGTTCTGAGAATTAAAAGAGTTAAAATTGGTTTCCTCTTCCTCAACTAAAAATTGAGGATAAAAATTTAATACTCATTTTGAGGATCATTATTGTCTATGATGAGTGCTTGAGCTACTGGCTCACACATGACAAGCACTCAATAAATAGTGCTTATGGTAGTTATTTTTAAAAAGATGCTCGAAATTAAAAACCTTAAATGTAAAACTTGCAAAAAAACTAACATGTTTGTTCATTTCGGTATGTATTCACCGATTTGTTTGGTGGGATGGGAGACTATCATTTAAACGTCTAATAAGCATTGCCTATTTTAATCTTTTTATTACTATGGCTTTAGATCTGAATCTCATTTCTTCCTCCTAGCATACAAAATGCAGGAATTCTTCAGTTATGAGAATTGCAACAATCAATAGAGGGATGGACATGATCAAAGCTGAGAGGCTGATGTGTTCCTATTCCTCTGCTCCAGTGATTTTTTTTTTTTTTAAGGGAGGAATGGCTTATATATTATAGTTTATTGGATTTTGGAGTTTTCACATTTTTACTTAAAATTGAGCACTTGTCAACTCAAATAAATGCAGATCTTGCTATTTTCTTTTTGTGTCTTATAAAAAAACAACATAATGGGCTTATGAAACATGTAACAGGGGCAGCCCAATAAATCCTACAAAGCTCTTGATTCACTCCATTTGCCCAGGCTGATTCCACAAATCGGAGATTGTGCTTCAGTTGCCTTACATGCTACAAGCTGGGTACCTTTAGGACAACACAGGCACACAGGACCTGATCACCACCTGCCCCCCATTCCGACCCCTCCCTATGTGATCGACTGCAGGGACATGTTTTATGCAAACCAGCTTTTTGCTTTAAGCACTGGAAGTTAATTCTTTGACAACTCCTACCCCATGCCTGCACTGAGCTAGGGCCAGCAGTATGAAGAAAGTCATCAACAGGGCAGTGAACGCCTGGTATCATGGAGCTCACAGCTGAGTACAGGACAGAGACATTCACCACATAATCCAAAAGGACACCATCACAAACATACACAATGCCATTCAAAGGAAAGAAAGTGGGGAGAAGATAACACAGACCCTGACCTACACTGTGGTGGCAGCATCAGTGGAAGCTTCTCATAGAGGTGACACTGTGAGATACAAAGCATGTGTGAGTATTAACTAGTTAAATTAGTGCACTTGACTGAAGAAAGAATTCCAGGCAGATGCAATAGCACATACAAAGGCCCCATGGTAGGGAAAATCCAGGAGCCTTTACAGAACTGCAGGAAGTTCAGAGCTGCAGAAATAGAAGATGGTACCCTGCCCCAGGGGGGCCTGGAGATCAGGCTTAGAGCTTTAGTCTTTTTTCAGTGAACAATATATGGACACCGAAATGTCAAATATTGGTGTAACATGACTACTGCATACTAAACATAGCACCAATTTAGGTTGTGAGCACTTTTTAAAATTCATTTAACACTTTCTCTGCAACCTCAAAATGTGTCCAAGGAAAGAGAACCTCTTGAAATACAGTCTATGCTGGAAGCGTGATTTTTGAAGTCACATTAACAGTTAGGCTGTTGGACATTACAAGTCCAATAACGATCTACCCTAATGATTTGTGTACACCTGGATCCACAGAAGGGGAACTGCTTCAGATTGGCTTTTGGCATAGTTGTCTTTTCTTCTTTGTGGTTAAAAAAAAATTTTTTTTTTTATTCTAAAGTGTAGCCATTTGTTACAAACTCGCCTGAAACTTGCTCCTGACAGTTGCAGTTTTCTCAAATGAAAAAGCAGTATCACGTTGTAATTCAACATTTTCTTTCCATAGTAAATTGCCTACTTCTGCCACATCATCAGACCACTTTGGTAGCTCAATTTGTAACTGCTTCTCCAATATCGGTATGCATCCCCTTCAAGGTATTATTTTGTCCTTACTCCTTTTCTCACTTTCAGTCTCAACCATCTGTTTTGTGAGGCTGCAGGTCCCTTTGTCCCACTCTAGAAGGACAGGGAATCCCACAGGGGTGAGATATATTCAGAGAGAATTTTATGGTTGTAGCTGCAATTCTCTGTTATATAGTTATGGGACAAGGAGTTTGAATCCTGTGTCTTTTCTCTCTACACAGCTACTAGCTTGTCATCAATAAAACAGAGTTTGAGCATAAACTGGAAAATACTGCTCTATTTTGAGTTCAGGAGAGGAGAAAAAGAAATGAGGTCAACTTGCTTCTTCACTGCACTGTACTGTTTATAAGGGAGGACCAGAGGGATCAATCCAGGATAGTTTTCAGATAAATTCTACTAAGAGTTCTTCTGTGGCTGGGTGTCACAATGCAAGGAAATTGCTCTATAAACAAAACCATGAAGTTATCAAAATGACAAGTGCCTGGTCACACTCGGTTTTCCAGGAGTCCTAGAAGGTAACCAAGTCTTAGAGGAAAGGGCACTGGGAGAGATCAGCTGCCTTCATCATTCGGCAGCTCCAAGCGAGACACAGTTTTCTCATCTGTGAAATGGGCATAATAATCGTTCAGGGACAGCAACACTGTTGTGGTGATCTCTGGCAACTCCACTTTCCTGTGACAATTCTTTCCTAAGGTTTTCTAGTTCAGCCCCTTGTTTGTTCTTTTCACAGGATTAGTCACAATTTACAATTATTTTATTCATTTGCTCTTGGTTTTCTGCCTACCTCTTGCATTGGAAGAGATGCCCCTGAAAGCAAAGCCTATATTCTCACCTCCAGCACAGGTCTGGCCCAGTGCAGCTATTGCACACACATTTACTATGGGAATGAGGGACAGAATTCATGAGGAAATCAGTGTAGGCCACTGGGGTTATTTTATTTTTCCTATTAGCAACCATGCTCCCATGGAAGTCACAGGATTTCTCCAACCTTCACTTTTGTTTTCTGTAAAAGGGGAATGATACCAGCCTTGTCTATTTCACAAGGTTGACACAGGCATCAAATTGGATGATATAAGCACATAAAAGTGTCTTAATACATGTATAGCTACATATAACGTGGAGGACATGTAAAGGAAGAACAAGGCTGGGTATGGAAATAAGGAAAGGACAGCGATTCTAACTCATGGAGGAGTTTTTTTGGACGAAAGGTAGCATCTATCATCACCACCAACCACCACAACAACGACAGATGAATTCTGAGGTAGCAAAGTGCTGCTTACCCTTGTGCATGATACTGCATAGTAGGGACTATTTTTATCCCAGTTTTACACGTGAGGCTCAGGATGTTTGAGTCACCGACCCATGGCAACATAGTGAGTCAGCCAGTGGGAATTCAGCGGGCAACCTATCTTGTTTCTACCTAACAGTCACTATCCTTCAAGTCAGCACAGAGCTATCTGTGCTGAGGAAAGGGAAAAAGAAATACTATTTGAGGTTGAAGGAATGGGAAACTTCCCCATGTGTTTATCCACACACATGATCTATTGTCATTGGAAACAGTAAGACAAAGTTAGAAGTTGCTCTTCCAGGTTTTTATCCGGGTTTATATATATGGTGGCTATTTAACTGGTGAGCACATTTTTATTCTCGGAAAAAATGAATATGATGCTGCACATGCTATAAAAACCTAAAATGCTTTTTAGTATCCATATTTCTCTTTGGAAGTAGGAAGGGGGGAGAAAAAAAAAAAACCTGTATTATTGAAATTCTTCCTAAGGAAAGCTATACTCCATTGTAAGTTGCTTGATGATACTTGATAAGTCATTCAACAGCACTTGCTCATACCTACTAAAATGACTCTAAGCATCCAATTTATAATACTTCTATTGCTTAGAAGAGGTACTTTGTTTACAAGGACTGATGCTGAGAAGACGCATACACATCAATTCTCCTAGTTCAGGAATTCCTCCTCATTAACTGCCTAGCCTGACACTTTCTGAATCTGGAAAGGCCATAACTACCATTTTTAAAGCCATTGCCTATCAGAGCTAATGAGAAAGAAATGACACACAGCTCAAATAATTATGGCTTCTAACATTTATGGGAACCATTTTTTCCTGCGTACCCCTGGGCTTTCAATTTGGTATTCCACTGTCTGGCTTGATTCTGCACAGAATTAAGGACAATCATATATATGCTCTGGTGTGCTGTCTGGCGAGAGGGATTTGAGGGAACATGGCTTCAAGTACAAGGGTATTTGGTAGTGACCCTTCTTTACTTTGAAGGGTTTGTGGCAGAAAGAATTTATTTACTGAGGTCCTATAAACATCTATTCCAGAAGGCTGATGATAACCAACCCCTTACCTGGGTATCTGGTCAAGGATTAGGAAAATGAGCTTTAGGAGTTTAGTGCTATATTTGCACTATTTAGTGGAGACAAGGACCTGGCCTGCCATCCACACCTCTTATACTTGGGTTGCGCTAATATAGTGTTGTATGGCAATATTCTATGTTAATATGTTATTTTAATGTGCCTTTCATTTTCTTCCTTCTTCTCTCCCTCCTTTCTTCCTTCCTTCTTTCCTTGTGACTATCTCTCAGCCTTGGAAGCTATAGCTCTTATTCATTCTTTTTAGTCAGTTTATAAAATAACACAGAAGAACAGGAAAAAAAAAATACTGACTTTTGAGTTTTAGAAGCCAGCATCATGTGGTCAGTACTAGGCCCTGAGCTTCAAAAGTTGAACTCCTGAAGGATTCAGGACACACACAGTGTATACTATATACAAGACGACTGGAAGGGTTAGATTAGATGTAAGTTAGCCTCCTCCTCCAGCCTCTAACAGACACTCAGGAATGGAAGAGGAGAAGGAAGAGACCAAGGGGAGGCACAAAGGTGAACACTGGCTTATGTCCCTGGAAAGGGTCCTAAGCATGTCATCTCCCCCTCCATGGTCACAGAAGGGCTAAGGAAGTATTCAAAATCAGAAATGAACCCAGAGAAGCTCTGAGGCCAGGACCAAGAATCAACTGTAGTCAATTTACATCTCTACTACTAAGGGCCAGAACAGGCAAGTACATTCCTGGAGATGGATTCATGCCCAGTAAGGAGTCACAGAGAGATGCCAAAGGCAGAGAGCAAAGGAACCTTGTAAGCAACTCCTATATGCTTGCCTTGAAAAGCCCTCTCTAACCATGGTTTAACCCCATTGATTGGTGGATTGAGGGACCCTAAAAATGGATTAAATTTTGACAAACTATTAGAATAGAGTCTTGTGAACCAAATGAAACTATAGAAAACAATCAGAAGTTACATTTTTAACACTACTCATTTTATGGCCTGAGAGTTGTACCTACTTTAATAGAGAACCATAGGAGAGGCTACACTAATCATTGCTCTCAGAATCAAGAATTGCCACCATCTTGCTCATGGCTCTCAAATTTATCTAGTGAAATAATGGACATAGCTACTGAGATGCTGCCCATCAAAAAGAAGCCACATTTTTGTTCTTAAATTCTTTGAAAAAGATAATCGCATTGATTTTAAAATAGTACAAGAAGATAAGTTTTCATATCTAAGTGCATTAAAGACAAAGCCATAGAACAAACATGGCATTTAATGTTACACTAAAGCACTAAAACCTCTTTTTTTTTTTTTGGATGATTCCATATGGGAACCAAATGTCCAGAAATGTAAATTATCTTTTATGGACATGGGATTTGTATCCAATACTCCTGTTCCAGAAAGAATTAAAAGAAGTTTTCCAAGAACAATGACTTCAGATGTGACATTCAGGTAATTCTAACTTGGGGAATTCTATATTAATTGTTGCTTCATCTAGCTAAATTCTATTAGTAAATGCACTCAAATAGACGCTATAAAATGCTGTCCTAGATCCACAAAGTCATATACTTGCAGTATAAGTCTTGACAGTTTATTTTTTTGTTTTGTTTTGTAATTCAGACAGAAGCTTCCTGATGTACACTTTGTAGAGACATCCACTTTGAAGATGGTGATCTCCAGCAAATGCATTACCAGCCACACAACTAGAGAAAGAGCTTGGCCACCTCTCTATATTGAGGCTCCTCTGTTTTAGAAATCGTGGGTGATTAAGTAAGTGATCATTTGGGCCACTTGTGTTTTTCTGCACTTTAAATCACCACTTTTGTGTTTTATAAAGAGTGAGCCTGTGAAACCTTATGCCCCAACCCTCAGCCCTAATAAAAGGAGAACCCCAGGCCCATGTGTGCATGCTCACTTTCTCTTGCTCTCCTCCTGCAACCTTGCTGGGTAGCCTCAGGTGTGTTGTGTAATTTCCAGTCTTTTAAGTAATAAGCATATTTGTTCACAGTTTCCTGATGGTTGTTGATGAAGGAGGCCTTGAAATCATAGTAAGAACCCCAAAGCCCAGTCCAATCACAACACTGGTAATTGATAGTCTGACACCAGTACAAGAATAGTTGGTGTAACTGGTAGGATTGCATGTTTACTCTTGCAGTTAATGGAGAAGAATGCCCTGTCCCTGAAACTTGCTTACTAACCACCTAACTCAGGTGGGTAATGCCATCTAGGAAAGGAGCACCATTAGCCTGGGGTCTGTCTTGCTGCTGTGTACATGTGCATATTGCCTGTGTCATGTGTTGCCTGCAGTATCCAACCCAAGAGGTTATAGCTGCCACAGAAATCCAATGATCTAGGGCGACTGGGTGGTTCAGTGGGTTAAAGCCTCTGCCTTCGGCTCAGGTCATGATCCCAGGGTCCTGGGATCGAGCCCCGCATGGGGCTCCCTGCTCAGCGGGGAGCCTGCTTCCCTCCCCCTCTCAATGCCTGCCTGTCTACTTGTGATCTCTGTCAAATAAATAAATAAATAAATAAATAAATAAATAAATAAATAAATAAAAAAGATCACAATGCTCTGGGGAGATCATTGGATTTCAAGGCCATATGGTCTAATGAGACTGTTATACTACTAATTAGAAGGACTTAATTGACTATTAATGTGTATAGGGGTCCTGAAGACCTCAAGCCCAAAGAGAGCTAAGAAGGGTGGATTGGATGGCAAGGGTTTTGTCACAACCCAGGATGAGGCTCTGGGCCAAAGACTTGAGGAAAAGATTCCTCTAGATGGAGGACAGGAGACCTCTACCTGAGACTACTGAGTCTGCGGTTCGTCCCAGCCTACATGTCCTAGCACATAGGCTGCAGCACGTAGGAGGGAAAATCTAACAAACACCTCACAGTCTCTGTGTCACCACTTTGCTAACTACTATTTATTGCTCTTTGTCCTCCGACCAGATGAGATTTTTCTGGGTCCACCCTGGGTATGACATTCCTAAAACCTTAACGGTCAAATATAAATGTGCTGAACATCCAGTGCCAGTGGCTTCTATGAACCATGAGGAGGTACACCAGCTCCTTGACAAATGCAAAACCCAAGGGACACTTCCCAGGTGTTATTCAATGCCATGCTTACCAATGTGCCAGGACCCCGATTTATGCTACAGAGGCCCAGGGGCTTTTCCCAAAGACCTTGTGCATATCTCACTAGTGGAACAAGCTTCCGATCCCAGAGAAGTCTCTCAGGACACTCTGGGAAAGATAAGCTGTCACTTACAGAGAGGTCTCACTGTGACATTATCTAAAATGTTCCAGCAATAACACATAAGATTAAGATAGGAGAAAAGTCAAGAAGTAGAAAATAAGGAAAAAAAAAAAACCTACAAACACAAACCATACAAATCTCTCCTCAAGATTTTATGCAACAAGAAGAGAGGGGAACTAACTTGGTATTGCAGATTTTCGTGTTTGGAATAGGCTCTCAATTGTTATAGCTGCTGAAATGCATCAACTGACTAGTATCTCTTAACACTCTAAAATCTGTAAATTTTTTTTAATTTTTTTTTTTTTTTTTTAAGATTTACTTAGAATGAGAGAGAACACAAGTGAGGGGAGGGAGCAGAAAGAGAGGGAGAGAGAATCTGAAGCAGACCCCTTGCTGAGCCCGGAGCCAGATATAGGGCCCAATTCCTGAACCCTGAGATCATGACCTGAGCTGAAATCAAGATTTGGCGGCTCAACTGACTGAGCCACCCGATGGCCACTGTAACTTTCTTCAAGATCCATCAAGACTATCTGCTCATTTACACCAAGACATAGAACATTCTGAGTCCCCTCGG
>RCUC01000189.1:0-13191 GCA_003697995.1 Taxidea taxus jeffersonii | reverse complement strand
TTGAGCAGCACTGTGCTTTCTACTTAAAGCCTATAGGCTATTGGGAAATAAATAAGGAACATTTTTATAAAATGAACTAATGTTCAATCCATATTCATAATGACTATAATTTGTAGCTGGCCAAGAAGAGCTAGAATTCTTTGAATTGCCCTGGGTACTGTTTTTCCTCCATGGAAAAATTGCTTTAGAAGGACCTTAGAGATCATTTTATCCAGTCATTACATCCAGAAAAACTAGAATCCAGTGAGCTTAAGTGACTGGCCCCAAGTCACGAAACAGGTTAGTAGTAGTAGAACCTGGACGAGGCTTCTGGACTAGTTTTGACCTCTTCTGCCAAGTCGTATTACCTTTCTGACAGACCAAGCATTAGGAAGATGTTAAGAGACATTCCTATGCACTCTGCAGTATGAGTGCTATTATGCCTTAGATTTTACAGTTTCTTTACATTGAAGATTCAGAACTGTGGTAGGCCCATGTGTATATCATAATGAAATAAGAACTGTTTTTTCTCATTTTCCAGCTCTCATTTTTCTCTGTATAAAGCACTTCTGTGAAATATTTCCTGTTACAGTCTGAACTATCTCAGACTTCCAATACTTGGGTGTTGTCATAGGAAGTACTGCGATTTGGTTTGCATGACAGGGAAATTTGATATGAGGGGATTCAGGGTGTGAATTACCTTTCTCTTGATTTGTCTGCACACCTAATGTCTCCTGGTGGGAGGTATGTATGAATGTAAGTGGTGATTTGTTGTTGTTGTTAGCATCACATTCATAACACTCACTAAGATTTCCTTTGTTTCTAGACTCCTTTCATTTGATTATTCTTCTTAGGTGATTTTCTTCATAGATGATTGTGGAGTTCCTGTAGTAGTTTTGCAGAGGTGGAAGGCTTTACATGGTTTTATCCTTTTTGAAGTTTATGTGATTAGCTCTAATACTATGCATTGGAAATAGTAGATTGTCTAGTCATATGGAACATTTGGTTGTCTTTGGAGTTGAGGTTTGATCAGTATGGTTATGTGAGGCTTTCAGAAGCATATTTAGAAGGAAATGATGAGAGGAGTTGTTAGAGAAGTTTGAATGAAGTTTGGAAAACTGAAATGTTAAAATATTTTAAAATAGTTAAGAAAATTATTATTTTTTTAAGGTCAGATGTACTGTGGTATCCATATACAGTAAGATTAATCCCACCTGGTGTACAGGTCTGTGAATATTTATGAACTTATTAACCCTGTAATTACAGTCAAGAATAGTATTTGCATCATCCCCCAGGGTACCATTTTGTTTTTCACCATCAACAGTGTAGAATTCCCTGTCTGTGCATCCTCAGTATTTGACATTGCCAGTTCTTTGTCTTTTTGTAATACCAGTATAGTAGATCTTAGTGGTCTATCATTGTAGTCTTCATTTGCATTGCCTTAATGACTAATGATAAGTTTCTTTTCATGTGTTTTGTTTTAAGATTTTATTTGTTTGACAAAGATCACAAGTAGGCAGAGAGGCAGGCAGGCAGAGACAGAGAGGGGGAAGCAGTCTCCCCGCTGAGTGGAGAGCCCGATGCGGGGCTCAATCCCAGGACCCTAGGATCATGACCTGAGCTGAAGGCAGAGGCTTTAACCCACAGAGCCACCCAGGCACCCCATCTTTTCATGTGTTTTTATGTTAGTTACCCATATATCTCTAGGGAAATGACTTCAGATATTTTTTTTGCCCATTGGGTTTATTACTCAGCTTTCATATATTCCAAATAACAGTTTTTTAGATAAGTATTTTGCATATTTTCTCTCCTGGTCATTGGCTTTTCATTTTCTTAATGGTGTATTTCAGTGGGAGAAGGAATTTGAGGAAGGTGGTCAAAAGGCACAAATGCCAAGTTATAAATAAGTACTAAGGATGAAATGAGAGCATCATGAGCATGAGTCTGTTGTATGGCATATAGGAAAGTTGTTAAAGGAGTACATTCTGAGCGTTCTTACCACAAGGAGACCTTTTATCCTTTCTATTGTATTTATATGAGATCATGGCTGTTCCAAATTTGGGGTAATCGTTATATGATATGTATATAAATCAAACCTTCATGCTGTACACCTTAAGCTTTTATAGTGATATGTGTCAATTATTTTTCAGAGCTGGGGAAATGCTGTCTTCAGAGAACAGAGATTTTTAATTTTTTGTAACTGAATATATGTGTTTCTTTTTTTTTTTTTTTGTGGCTTACGCTTTTTATGTTTTATCCAAGGAATCTCTACATAGACAGGGGTCCTAAAGATTTTCCTTTATGTTTCCTCAGAAGTTTTATAATAACTTTGGGGTTTTACATTTAGGTGTTTAATCCATTTTGAGCTCATTTTTATATTATATGGATAAGAGTATGGATTGAGGTTCTTAATATTCATGTATGGACATCTCACCTTTTTCTGTACCATTTATTGAAGACTCTCCTTTCTCTGATGAGTTACTTTGGTATCTTTGTTCAAAATCAGATGATCCTATGTATGTGTGTATATGTATTTGGACTTTGTGTTTTTGCCAATACCGCACCATCTTTATATAGTGTTAGCAGTCATCATACATCATGAAATCCAGTAACATCAGTTCCTCAGCTTGGTACTACTTTTTCAGAATTTTTAAAAATTACTTATTTATTTATTGATTTAGAGTATATGAGGTCCTCTTTTTTCATCCTCATTTCTGTGAAATTTGGTGAGATTTTGACTGGATTGCATTGACTCTGTAGCTGTCCAGTAGCAATAAGAACTTCTTATAATGAGGGAAATGTTTCCCATCTCCACTGTCCATTATGGTAGTGACTGACAACATGTAACTTGACCACTTGAAAAGTGGTTAGTGAAATTGAGGAAACAAATTCTAAATTTTATGTGATTTTAATTAAACACAAATGTAAATAGCCATGTTACTAATGGCTGCTGTTTTGGGTATCATAACTACTGGTCATTTTGAGGAAAATTGATTTTAACATTAATAAGTTTTCTCATCTACAAGCATGGTCTATCTCTTACTCAGTTAAGTCTTTGGTTCTCTAATCAGTGATTTGCATGTTGTAACATACAGATCTCAGACATATTTTGTTACATTTATCCCTGAATAGTTAGTTTTTTTATGCTATTGTTAAGTTGTACTTTATGCTTTATTTCCAGTTGTTGGTAATATGTCAATCATACTGTATTTATTTTAGTATTTTCATTTTTCAGATATGAAACAATTTTGCACTCATGGTACAAAATTGTTCATTCTGTGTTATCCTTTTTAGATATTGCTGGATTCAATTTTCTAATTTCTTAAGGAGTCTTGGTTCCATCTTCTGGAGAGAGATCGATAGTTCTCTTGTGTTGTCTTTATTTTTGGTGTTCTGGTAATGCTGACTTCATAACACTGAATTCAAAATGTTCTTTTGGGAATGAAGAATTGGTGTAGAACTCTTTCTTAAATTTTTGGTAGAAATTTACCAAAGAAGTCATCTTGGTTGGGGGTATTCTTTTGGTTTTGTTGTTTTAATTGTTGAAGTCTTTAAGTACAAATCAGTTAAAAAAAAATATATATATATATAGGTCTGATTACATCAGCTATTCTTTTTTTTAAAAGATTTTATCTATTTATTTGACAGAGAGAGATCACAAGAAAACAGAGAGGCAGGCAGAGAGAGAGGTGGGGGAGCAGGCTCCCTGCTGAGGAGAGAGCCCCATGCAGGGCTCCATCCCAGGACCCTCAGAACAAGACCTGAGCTGAAGGCAGAGGCTTTAACCTGCTGAGCCACCCAGATACCCCTGCATCATCTATTCTTATGTAATCTTTGGTAATTGGAAAAATTCTTTGAGACATCTCATCTAAGCTCTCACATACACAAACTGTAAGTTTCCCTTATCCTTTTAATATCTATAAGACTTGTAATGATGTCTCTTCTTGATTCTTGGTAGAATTTGCATCTCCTTTTTTCCTTTGACTTAATGTACTTTCCCGTTTTTAAAAACCTTTGAAAAAACAATCTTTTAAACTAATAGAAAAACACAAAGTAATACTCATCCCCT
Source organism: Taxidea taxus jeffersonii (assembly GCA_003697995.1). Taxonomy (NCBI): domain Eukaryota; kingdom Metazoa; phylum Chordata; class Mammalia; order Carnivora; family Mustelidae; genus Taxidea; species Taxidea taxus. The sequence continues at coordinate 9,143 of RCUC01000189.1, read as the reverse complement.
AAATTTAAGAAATGTTAATATTTTTTTCTACATTTGATTTGGATAGTTTTGATTAAAATACTCAAACACTAAACATTTTGCAGGAATTAAAACAGTGAGCACGTCTTCTGACTTTTTCTCCCTCAGTGCCTTTCTGAACCACTGTTACTGAAGGAGATCTATATCATTCCTTTGCATATTTCTCTGTTTTTTGGTACATTTTTGTATGAATTCATCATCAATATAAACCTTTTTTTTTAGTTTGGAAAATCTGTCTAAATGGTGTACTTTACATATCTTTTTGCACCTTGGTTTTTGTTGTTGTTTCAACTTAGCATTGTGCTAGATACAATCATGTTGATGTTGGATCTAGCTTGCATACACAGCAGAATTCCAGTTTTCTTGTAGAATACCAACAGTTGGGGTTATCAGGTTTCAGGTCTAGAAAAGAGAGTGGAAAATGGGAGGGTGGTAAATTTTATGTCATTCGTTTACTGTACATTTCCCTTATCCAGAAGTGTAAACTTCTTTTTGTATGTTTGTTATCTGGTTGAAATCCCTCTCTGTTTGTTAACTGTATTGGAATGTTAAGAAGGTTTAGTCTTCTGGATGTTGTTCCCAGAGTTATAATTTGAACTCTGGTGTTCCTTTCTTTTGGTGCCTTTATAATCTCTTCTCATGTTTTCTGTTCTTTGTCTTGTTACCTGTAATTTCAGGGTGCAAAAGGACCACAGTATGTGCCCATCTTTTTTTTCTTTCTTTTTTAAGTGTCAGGCAAAGACATTACAGTTTTCAGATGACTCCTTTACTGTTGCTTTTTACTTTGAAATGGAAAGGAAGGCTTCTGGAAACCTTTACTCTCAGCCCTCCTTTTTCTGGCTGCTGTCCATTGCATTTAAAGACTTGCTGGGTGCCATCAGTAGGTCACCAGATGGAAAGAGGATAGCTTTCCATGCTTTATGTGGAGTTGAGAGATGAAGATGAAATCGGGCTCCCAAAAGACTGAAGTATAAGCAGTTTATTGTGATCATTCTCTCCAGTAACCAGGTATCCTATCAGATGGGAGTTGAAGGTGTCCAGGTGCTAAGAACCTAGGTTGGTGATTTGAACTGACTTGGTAAACTTGGAATTAATAATGAAGGGTACGCCTTTTTGTGTGTCCTACAATCTCGAAGGCATGGTTTCACCTGTACCATACCTTTCTGGTTGAAGAGATTGTTCCAGGGTTTTTTGGTTAAAACTTAAAATCCACCTCTAGAGATTGTTTTTTGCAGCTTGATGTAGAAGTTTTCGGTGCTGAATTTCTTTCCTGTGTGTGTTCTCTGGTGTTTCAGAATCAGTAGTCAATGATCGATTGAAATCACTTTTCTTTGGTCTGCTGTGCAGAAGGTTTATACCCCATAAAAAAGAGTCATATATTGCAAGACTTAAAACGTGATGCAGCCTCAGAATATGTGAGCTATTGGTATTCTGTGGAGGTAGCAGTGCAAATATACTATGTTGAAATTTTTTAACTTTAAAAAAAACTTTATGTTGAAATACTTGTAGATTTATATGCAGTTGTAAGAAATACTAGAGACATCTCACATCTCCTATAACCTTTATCCTGTTTTTCCTGGTGATCACGTCTTGAATGACTGTAGGAAACAGTAACACATCCAGAAAATTGACACTGACACAGTCCAGACTTTATTTAAATTTCCAAGTTTTACTTAGACCTATCTGTGGCATTGTCAGGTAGAGGAAATGAGAGAGAAAGAGAGTGTGTGTATGCATATTTAGTTGTAGGTAATGTTACCATACATGTAGCTTGTAATGCCACCATCACATTAAAGATACAGAATACGTCCATCACAAGAATCCCTACAGTCCTGTCCTCTGCTCCCAGCCACCTTGGCAACCATTCATCTGGTCTCTCTTCAGTGATTTTGTCATTTCAAGGTTTTGTAAATGGAATCATATATATGTTACCCATTGAGAGTGGATTTTTTTCACTTAATCATAATTTCTTTAGGGTGCATTCAAATTGTGTATATTAGTAGTTAATTCCTTTTTACTCTTAAATGGTACTCCAAGCTGTGGACGTACTTCAGCTCTAATATTCACCCATTGAAGGGTATTGGAGCTGTTTTCAGTTTTGGGCTATGATCAGATAAAGCTGCTAGAAACACATAGGTAAAGGTTTTTGTGTGAACATAGAACGTTTGTCTTTCTTTAGAATAAATGCCCAGGAGTATACTTAATGATGAGTATATTGATTGTGTATTGTTTTGTTTTGTTTTTCTATTGACCATGTAGTTAAGAATGAAATATCTGCTGTGTTAGACATTGTTAAACAATATGCCTTAAATGGAAGACTATCATCTTAAGTTCCTTTGAATTCTAATACAATTGGTGTTTGAAAATATAGTCTTTTGCCTTTGGTAAATGTGAGAATGTGTTGAAAATTAAATTGGCTTCCCCCAAAATTTTTGGAGGTTTGGGTTTTCACTTACAACAGCTTTTTTTAAATATTATAATACACAATTCACCTGTAAAACAAGTTAGTGAGTTTATACATGTGCCAATTAAACAGATATTTGTGGAGAGATGGAGAGAGAATCCTGAAGCAGACTCCCCACTGAAGATGAAATATGACGCCAGGCTGGATGCCAGGCCCCTGAGATCGTGACCTGAGCAGAAACCAAGAGCTGGCTGGTAACTCCATTTGGTTTAAAAAAATTTTTTTTAAAGATTGCATTTATTTAATTGACAGAGAGAGACACCTCGAGAGAGGGAGCACAAGCAGGGGGATTGGGAAAGGGAGAAGCAGGCTTCCCGCCCAGCAGGGAGCCCGATGTGGGGCTTGATCCCATGATTCTGGGATCATGACCTGAGCCAAAGGCATCTGCTTAACAACGGAGCCACCCAGGTGTTCCCCATTTGGTTTAAATGGTAAGGATGTTTATTAATTCCCAAGATACCCATTGAAGGGCAAGAGCCAAAATGGCTTCACATGGCCTTAGGGATGCAGGCTCTTTCAGCTACTTCTTGTTTTTTTAAGGCTGGTTCCTTACATTGGCAGAAGAACTTCACTGGTAATCTGTGCTTCAGTTCCTGGTTTAGAACACTAAAACTTTGGTTCCTTGTAGCATAGACTGGGGCGAGGTTATGCTACCATAGCATTTTCCAGGTTGTGTAGACCAGAGTTCAGACTACTGCACCATTTTCTAAGTCATAGCTATTGTGTTTATTGGTTCCTGGTTTTCCCACTATGACCTGCCTAAGGGATGTGGAAGGACTGGTACCTAATACAGAGCTGGGGGAAAGGCTTAGGTAGTCATTCACGTGAGTTTTAGGAAACAATCTTGCATCTCCTTTCCTATGGACACAGAACTTGTGTTCGAGCAGAGTTGTCTGACTGGCTCTTGCCAGTGAGTTTGCTGAGGGAATAAATGGTGCAGGTCTTTTAGGTGAGGTATGAGGGGAGGTTCTATGCTCTGTAGGATCTTGGGAAGGGAGGTAGTCACCTGAGCAAAGAGAGTGAAGAAATGGCCACCGGGGAAGGGTGGGACGATGAGGGGCCGTGTATGTGAGCACTAAGACGAATGGCTGAGTCTGCTGAGATTTGTAATCGAGCAGAAAATGTGCTTCTGTTGACCGTTGGAGGTAGCTGATTGTCCTCCTTGACCTGGTTCCTGAGAACTGGGCCAGAACCTACTGACCTCGCCTCACCTGTGTCCTTTCTTCCCTTCTAGGTCTGCAGTAACCCTTAGCTACCAGCATGACCCTTTTATCCAGCATTTTGTAAGATTCTCTAAGGAGCGGAAGGCCCCCAGAATTAAGAGAGGCAAGTGACTCCCTCCTTCCTAACGTCCCCTCATCAGCCCAGAAGCCTGAGGCTTTTTGGGGTTCATTCTTTAAAAGAGAGAGTTCCAGTGTTCACCCTCTTCAGTGGTGTATGAAAGTGCTCATTTCCTAACATCCTCACCAACACAGGAACCTTTTCATTGGGGTTCATCTGATATGTGAAAAATGGTATCTTAACAGTAAATTAATTTTATTATATTCCTCTTATTTTGGGGCTGAAATTAAGGATCATTTTTATATGTTTAAGAGCCATTTCTAGTATCTTTTACAGTGAATTGTCCAAGTAAGGAATCACCTTTTTGGCCTTATTAAGTGATGGTAACACTGTTAGGCTCTGCAAGGCCTTTCTATCAAGGCTGTGAAAGAATTTGAGAGGGGATGATGACTCGGTCTCCATCAGATTGAGAAGTTAGCTAAATGATCCCAAGTCCCTGGGCATGCAGAGAATCCTATTCATAAAGATGGAGCCTGTGGTTAGATTCTGTAAGAAATGCAAAGAAAGTTTAAAGTGGTGGTCCCTGACAGTTAAGGACAGGGACCTTACTTTGAGCTGAGGGTTAACGCAGGCTTTAGGAAGATGGGGCCAGGCCTGCCTAAGAGGCCTGAGGCCTCCATCTGGGGCTCCTGAGGCAGCTTTCCTAACCAGAGGCAGGGACCACCTTGGAGCCCTGGGGACCTGGGTGTCCCCAGGCAGTGTGTCACTGGCCTGCCTTGCTTCTTTCTCTGCATGGGCTGGCATGTCCAGAGTGCTTCCCAGATAGGGTGTGGTGAGCATCTTTAGTTTTTGTTTCAATATCCAGTCTGTTGTGGATGATAGTCTATAACATACAATAAAAATGATTTCCTAGAAACATGAAATGCAGATAATCTGTAAACTACAAGCTCAAATGATTTATTAGGAGAATCAATAGACATAGAACTCGTATATCACATTGCAGTACCATTTCTAAATGCTACTCAAGTTTTGTTCTTAAGATAGTTATGCTTTAAGCAACAGGACTGCAGAAAACAGATTTTATCTTCCTTTCCCCTCTTTTATTCGCCATCTCCTTTACCCAAACTCCCCACCCTGGAGCTGAATCAGTCCATTTTTTTTTTAAGATTTTATTTATTTATTTGACAGCGAGAGATCACAAGTAGGCAGAGAGGCAAGCAGAGAGAGAGGAAGGGAAGCAGGCTCCCCGCTGAGCAGAGAGACCGATGCGGGGCTCGATCCCAGGACCCCGGGATCATGACCTGAGCTGAAGGCAGAGGTTTTAACCCGCTGAGCCACCCAGGTGCCCCTGAATAAGTCCATTTTTTGAGCAATGTTTACTCATGCCTCCCTCTCCCACAGAGGTTCTGTGAGGTCAGTTTATAAGCATAGAGGCTTTCACCCACACAGGATGGAGATGAAGGGAACATGGTAAGAAATACAGCTTTATTTTATTTCATTTCATTTCATTTTGCTTGGACATTTATCTGCCCCATATTCTGACCACAGAATACTAGTTCATCATGATCTCACATTTTGAGGTTTAGCTGAGTGCTAAGTATTTGTACCTGGCCACAAAAAAGCGTATTTTGAAGAGGAACATTAAGATCGGATGTTTTGGTGTAAAACACTTGTCTTTCCTGTGTACAATCATGGGACATTTTATTTTAATTTTTAAAGATTTTATTTATTTATTTATTGAAGAGGGAGAGAATGAGTGGGAGGGCCAGAGGGAGAGGGAAAAGCAGGCTGTCAGCTGAGCAGGGAGCCCAAAGCAGGGCTTCATCCCAGCAGCCTGAGATCCTGACCTGAACCAAAGGCAGATGCTTTACCAATTGAGCCACCCAGGTGCCCCAAGGGACATTTTATTTCTGAGATCTTTATTTCCACCATTAAATCATTAAAAAGATCATACTTACTTTGGTTCTAGCAGCTTTAAATTAAAAAGAAAAAACAAATGAAGAGAATGTGGAAGTCCTGATTTCTCCCATGAGTCCACAGAAAAATCACTGACCCCAAAGAAGAGCAGCCGAATCCTCATTTGCTTTTCTCCTGTGGTGGGCTCTGCAGGGATGCTTTCCAACCTCACTGAGCGATAGCTTGTCTCTGTGTGTCTCTCTCTCAGGATATTTTGCTCAAGTCCATGGCGTCAGTCAGCTGATAAAGGCATTTCTACAGAAGACAGAATGTCATTTTCAAATTCTAAATCTTGGGACTGGGATGGAGACTACCTTCTCGAGATTAAGGTAAATGAACATTCACCCTCTTCTTTCCCGAATTGTTTCATTTGTGAAGGCGCCCACCTGGTTCAAACTGTTAAAAATATATTCAGATGGAATGCAGTGACTGCCTGTCTCATACCCCTGTCGCCAGCTGCTTGTGCCTGCTGCCACCATCAGCCACATACTTGATGTCACCAGGGCCCTGGTGAAGGATGGGTGCCTGGCTTCTCATTCTTTGCTGTTACCAACAGGGCTCCTGATAAAAACCCTTGTAGATGTTTCTGCTGCACGTGTGGAAGACCCTGCCAGTGGGATTATGAGCCCCAGAGCCCCTGTGTCTGCCATATTCACAATCATGAAGATTTAATTGTCATCATGACAGTGTCTTCCGTACAGTTTAGAGATGAGATGTGCAAGTCTGGGTGATAGTGATATGTACAAAGGCCTTTCGTAGCTGTTTCCTGATTTGATCCCTCACCTGGTCTGTTAAGGAGCGAGAACAGGTATAACTACTCTCACAGGAAATGAGACGGGTCCGGTTAGTGGCAGAACCAGGACCGAATAGACTGCAGATCCCTCCAGTCCAGGTTAGTTCCCTGTTCTCTGACAGAGCCTTGTGCTTGCTCAGGGGGGGTCTTCGCAGTCCGTCAGTTGGCGCGTCTGTACCTCAGTAACCATGGTGGGGTGGAAGGAGCTGGAGCAGAATTCATGAGCAGAATGTGTGCAGTGTGAGCAGAAGCCACTGGAGAAATGCCTCCTCTTGGCCCCACACCCTTTCGAATTGGTCCCGAGGTTTATTTTGTCCTTTGTGTCATGTAGTTGGGTTGATAAGGAATAAATTTGACATTTTCATTTCTGGTCCAGGTACACCAAGACGTAGGTACCGCTTCCAAGTAAAAGGTTATCTGCCAGTAGTAAGGACGGCAAATAGCACAGGAAGGAAAGATTTAGTGGAGGTGTTTTGGATTGGTCTAAAGGGTTCTTAAAAAACTCTAGTCTTCTTGCATAAAAAGAATGCCTGTTTGGACTTTGGAGCCTAGGCTGAAAGAGCCAAATTTCACCTACCCACCTGTCTTTGTAACTAAAGTCTTATTGCAACATAGTCACTCCCATTTACTTATCTTCTCCATTCCTGCTTTACCAGAATGATGGCAGAGTTGAGTAGTTCAAGGAGAGGCCATCAGGCCTGCAAAGGCTAAAATATTTTCTGGTCATTTGCAGCAAGTTTTCCTAATCCCTGAATTGAGAGATCTGTGCTTCTAGACAGTGTGGAGAAAATTTTGTCTGCCAGTCTCATGGTCTCATGCACCTTCCACCTGGGATGGTCCCCCGGCCGTACCAGTAGAGACTCAGCAACGGGTCCCAGGCTTTCTGCTTTCACCATGACAGGAGCTCGTTCTGTATGACCTCAGGCCCAAGACTGTGGGGACAGTTGAAGGCTCCCTCCTTTGGGCAGTGGGCAGAAGCAGAGCCCAGGAAAGCCAGTACTGTCACAGATAAAGAGTCATTGGGTATTGAACCCTTTTAAGGGGCCTTGGCTTCTCTGTGTCTCCCAACTTCTATTTCCACACAACCCAAGGATCAAGGATGTAGGGGATAGGTGTCACCTTGGGCAGCCTGTGCTTTGGTCAGTCCTGCGGGATCCCTTTTGAATCCGAGGGCTGTCCTTCCTCAAGGATGTCCCTGGCTGCTCTCCGGGAGCGAGGCCCCATCCTGGGTATCCTCCATAACCTGTGACATGCCAGCTCCTGATGAATAGGATGTCAGACGGGGTTAGGGATCCCAGAATCAAAAGTGAAAGTGTCACATGCCTTAGCCATTTTGCTCCTTTGCCAAAGCCCAGAAAGATGATGTCTCTTCCTTAGAGGCTCCAGGTGTGCCTCTGGATAGCTTTCCCTCCACAGTGACCCCTTATTCAGAATTTTTCTGAGGGTAAAGTATCTGATGCCTCGGAAAACTTTTTTTTTTAAGATATATTTATTTATTTGAGAGAAAAGGAAGGAGAATGAGGGAGGAGGGGCAGAGGCAAAAGGAGACAGAGAACCCAGAAGCAAAATCCCCACCAAACGCTGAACCCGACCCATGACTCGATCCTACAACCCTGTGATCATGACCTGAACCGAAATCAAGAGTTGGCTGCTCACTTGACTGAGCCACCCAGATACCCTGAGGGACAACTCCTTATAATAAGGTAAGAAGTCCAACACAAGGTATAGTAGTGTATCCTGTCTCTCATTTGCTTGCAGTCATTCTCATTGTCTTGGAATTTTAGACTCTCCTTAACCTTTCTTGTCGTGGGAGTAACATTCTGGAAGGGTGTTGTGGGGTATCCTAGCAGAAGTTACATCCTCATCTGCCCTAAACATTTCCTCCCAGTAGCCTCATCTGGCTCGTCCATCGCCGCCTTCTGCACACAGACAGGCATGCGTGGCAGCCGTGAGTGTGAATGGTTTGGATGGCTGAACCTGTGTCCTCTGATATACCAGGAAACAGTCTTTTTCTCTGTCCTCCTGTTTCCCTCTCTCTCCCTGCTTCTCCCATAAACCTGAGCCCCTGAGATTTTCCACAAGGGTAGGGGGCAGCTGGACCCACAGTTCTGACACTCACCCTTCGGGGTCCCCTCTTATTAGGAAATGCTTCCTTGTGATTTCTGCCACCATCATACTGACCCTGGGGTCAGCAAACCCGCAGTCTCTGCTTCCCATCACTGGTAACTGCATACACTGTGCTCTTCCCTGTGCAGTTGCTCACGTCAGAAACGGGGGTGTCATCCCAGCCTGCAATAGCGACACCACGACCAGATTCTAGATACCAGCAACCATCTTTTCTTTGTCTTTTCTCTTGAGCAAACTGGTTCTGTATTTCTGGAATAGATGGACACGGGTGTTCAAAGAATACATGTTGGTGAGGTGGGGGGCTGCCGAACAAGTCAGCAGGTATGGAGCACCTTTTTTTCTTGCTAGGCGGTAGGGTCATGAGGAACTGCTGCAGGTGACAGGGGTGTCTGTGCAGCTGGGGGTTGAGGAGAGAATGCGTTCAAGAATAGTCATCAGGGCTGAGTGACTGGACATGACAGACATGGAGAGAAGAATGTGCTTGGATAGACAGGGGGTGCCCAG